>CAXKVX010000774.1:0-71504 GCA_964058865.1 Eleocharis quinqueflora
ACTGGTACTCTGAAAAGGTGAAAAATTGAACCAAACAACAGCAAAATCTAGGTAGTGTCAACTTTGAAGGATAATCTGTACATGCTGTCATGCTGAGGTAACTGTTCTTTTTTGCTGTTTCAACTCTGTAAATGTAAACTCTGTTTTTCTTTTTAAATTAAAAATTAAGTACGCTCAAGAGTCAAGACTGCTTAAGAAAAAATAAAGAAATCTTCAGTACTCAGTTTTATAAGAAGTTTATTTTTCTATGATTACACGTCGAGCAGTACGGTCGCAAAATCCTTTTTTTATGTATTTGTGATGTCATAAATGTTACAATAGACCTTGACCGCAAGAGAAGATTTCCGGTCAGGATTATCTCAACGGACTAGAGTTATAAAATAACCCGGGCGGGTCTACCCGCCGGTGGATCCGTCCGTTTCTGACCCGTGTTCGTGCCCAGATCCGATCCGATTCGTGGATCCCGAATTCACGGATCTAGCACGGGTCGGGCCCAAAATCCTTCAGATTCGACCCGTGAATCCGTGCAGAAATTAAAAAAATTCAAAAAATTTCAGAAAAATTCAAAAAAATATATATATTAAAATAATGTGCAGAATTATTTTTTTAATTCGAAAAATAAAAAATCGAAAAAATGGACGGATCCGAACCCGACCCTTGCCCGACCCGCCCCGGTTTATCACTGGTCGGATTGGAGGTTTTGAGTTCGGACCCGTGAAGACCCGCCCCGTTAGACACGTGGACTCGTCATACCCGTGAATCCGAACGGGTCGGATCCACGGATACCCGACCCACCCCATCTTAAATTCTCTATCTCAACCGGCCTATTGAACGGCAATTTAAAATATTTTTTAATTAAAGGACAGAAAAGTTACATATGGATATAACTTGAGTCGTAATTGTATATATATTTTTAGAAAATTTTACCAATTAACCAACTTTGATTGAAGGAACATTTCTAAATTTGTTTATGCAACTTCTTCTTTTCCCATTTTTATAACATAACCTAGCTTGTTTCAAGTCAGAAAAAAATAGTTGTAAACTTGAGGTAACGTGAAATTAAACTATATCATTGTGCAACATTTTGATACTGTTTATTTAAATGAACAGTGGATTTTTTTTTCGCGAAGTTTCCTTTTTCTTTTGGCCTGTCTGGCTTGAAGGTCAAAAGAATGTGAGAAAGCATACTCAAACGATATGAAAATATGCAAAGTACGGTATGATATCATAGGTGAATGTATATTCTAATAGTTTCTATACTAATATAACTTTTAAATAATTTTTAATTAAAAAAATATGAAAATATGCTAAAATTTTAGTGAAAATACTGTAACATTTTTTTTTTAATTTTTTTCTGCTGCTGCTTTTTTTAATATTAATTAAACGATTTATTATAATTTTATTATTGTAATACGAAAGTTTAAAATTTAAATTTTTCGCGCGGAGAGCGAGTGCGTATGTCTAGTTGTAATCATTTTCTTAAAAATAAAACTCCGTCAAATGACTTCAATTAGAGTTCCATCGCTAGTTTACCCTACTTTTTTTTTAAGAATAGAGATGAGAGTTTAAGCCATTTAAATCAATATTTGATATGAAATAAAATTTTGAAAAATTAGTACTTAGTCTAGTGATTTGAGAGCAACTTTTTTTGTGTAGAAGTTGCAAGTTTGAAATTTGGTGATAGTAAAATGACACTCTAATTTTAAGTCAATTTTGAAATATTTAAGAGTGAAGATTCTTGTTTATTACTTAGAAAAATCAATTTGACTCAAATTACTTTCTAACCCGATTTAGAATCCACGATCTTTTACATGAAAAACCATTAGATTAATAATTGTTTAGTTCCTGTTATATAAGATTAAACATTTGCTATTGATCGAAGGAACCTTTCACATTTCTTATTTCATTAGACTGAAAAAAAATTATTTATTACAAACGTTTCACTTCTCCTATTGTGGGAAAACTAGTCGATCACAAAATCAAAATGTAAAACATGAAACTTCTCTAAAAAAAGTTTAATTTTCAATAATATAATTTAGAGATGGGCAAAGTCTAAATCTCCTTCAAAAAAAATTCTAGTGTCTTCAACTCAACAGTAATTATAATTACCAAAAGTAAAAAAAAGAATATGTTGTGTAGCATACATTCTAGAATGAGAAACAATTTGAGGATGACACTCATAAACCAAATAAAATAGAAAAATAAATTTACTGATATCAGCAAAACTATCTAATTTCATAAACAACAGAAATTTACTGAATCCATTGAACTTGACTGTGACATGTTCTTCCATCCTTGTCACTCTAGCCACTCATTAAAAAAAACTAGCAAAATAGTACACAAATCTAATTTTTTTCTTGTTAATAAATAATTAAATACCCTTGTAATTAAAAAAAGAAAATCACATTCACATCACGTTAATCAAATTACATTTTTTTGTTACAAAATAAAATCACATCACGGACTTAATGATAAAATTTGTCACTTTCTGACACAAAAGTACAAATATACCATTATACCCTCAAGTTAATAGAAACCCCTTAATCACAAGAAACATATGAGTACAGAGTACCTGCTCAAGTTAGCAAATAGCCGTACACCCCATCTAAAATGCGCCGAGCTTATCGCCTTGTTCTAAAATGCATCAATCATTTTTTATTGTATATATATATTCGCACTCGTAGCTGCGATTTTTTACATATTGCCGCTCGGCAACACAGCGCCACACAAATTGGGTTGCCTGGTTTGGTTTCAACTTTCAACTTTCAACCAACCGAACCTGAATTCATCATGTCGTGTCAATGGGGCTGTGACCACGCGCTCTCGTGCTTGCTTTTAATAATGATTGATGCATTTTTTTCCTTCTTTATTTGACAGTTCTTTTTTCTTTTACTGTACCTGTATCTTTCATCTCGAAATCATCATAAAACAAAAGAAGAAATTTTGGGTATGATTTAGTTGAAGTACATTATTGCTCATATAACATTATTTACACGAAAGTAAATTGTACTTTTATGTCTTTAATTCACGAGATTTTGATATCTTTTTTTTGAAGTATTTGTTTCCGTAAATTACTCACCAGAATTATAAACAGAGGCAATCCTAAATTTAATATAATCTATTTTTTCTGTTTTCAATAAATTACTACAGTATTTAATTATGTATACAATAAATAAAAGAAAGTACGACGACTTTCATTTCTTTAAAATTGTCACGTCTCGTTGGAGTCACTTGGTTTCAAAGCCTTTCTGTGGTAAATGCTCCTAAAAGTATGCTTCTGCTACTCCTGTTGCTACCATGTTTAAATCGTGTATTCGTGTTGTTGAACATAAATTTAAATCGTGGTTAATTTAAAATGAATTTAATAATAATTGGTTCAAGGTCGATGATCTATTAGTATGATGCATGTATTAGTACGATGGTAGCTAATTAACATGATTTTAGCGAGGTCATGAGTTTTTCTTCATGACCACAAAAGTGAATATGTTAAAAGTGAATATCGTGAGAAAATCTAGTTGCAAAAAGTTTGAATCTTACACGGGGAGACTCAACGTGGTTGAAGTATATTCTAATATCTACAACTATGACTTACGACGTTAAAAAAAGTTAATTATAGTCTCAACGAGCGTAGTCAAAATTGCTACAAAAATAGAAAAATGTTAATCATACGTAATATTTTTTGGAAGCAACTTCAACTACGTTCGTCGGGACCTTAATTAGTATTATTTATCTCCGCAAGCCATCGCGTCGAGTCTGATTTGCGGCCGAAGAAATGCACATCCAAATTTGGCTTCATATTCAACTTATGTCTTAATTAGTAATTTTTATCATGAGTTTGCGTCAGATTCAATTTTGAGTCGCTTGTTTCCCCAATCGCAAATCAGAACCGACGCGATGGAAGTAGACTCGGATATCTACATCTCGATGACTATCGTTATTCAAATTATTACTATTATATTTGTTATTTTCATTATTATTTCCGTATTATTAATAGTACTATTATTTTCATTATTATTTTTATTACTATCATTATTAATTTTGTATTATTAATATTACTTTTATTACTTCCATGTTCACTCTTCTTTGAGGAAGTAAAATACTCTTTTTACTTTGCATAGCATGGTAACATATCTCATAATTATGATCATTATGATTTTTATTATAATAATAGTTATAATTATGATTGTTATAATATTGATTAGAATTATGATTATTATACTAATAATTATAATAATGGTCATTATATTTACTATTATTATTAAATATATTGATTAATTGATAAGTTTATTATTAATATTAATTAAATAATATAATTATAATAATTGTAATATTGGTTATTATTATAATTATAATTATGATTATTATAGTGGTTATTATAATAGTGATCATTATATTCACTATTGTTATTAAATATATTAATTAAGTAATAAATATTTGTTATTATAAATATTATTATTTTATATTATTTTTTAAGAATATCTTGATTTTTATAATATTTTGAATATATTAAATATTGTTAATTTTTATAATATATTCTTTAATTCTTTAATATTTATAATAACAATAACAACAAGGATAATTTATTTTTAATATTATTTTGATAACAATAAGATTTATTTTGCCATAATTATTTATATATTTTAATATGATGACATAAATCTTATTCTCTTTTATTCTTCCATCAATTTAACCAAACACAAATAATTTAAGATGACATAACTTTACTCAACAAGTTACGCCTCCTTGACTTTATTCCCTAACTAGAAATAGGGTTATGTTGTAAGTTGTTGTTTTTTAGAACTTAAGAACTTGTTGTTTTGTTAGTTTTTCAGAACTTTAAAATTTATTGTGTTTGCTTGCGTAGGCATTTTAATTTAGCTTAAATATTAGTTCAAGAATTTGTTTGTTGTGATTGTTGATAGTTCTTAATTTATGTTGCTTAAGTTTTGATAATTATTAATTTACGAAAGGGGTATGGTAGTGTATAAAAGAAGCAGATGTGCCCAGATTTCAAAAGCTCTAGGAGTCAAACTATTACTTACGCCCCTAGTTGCTTTTCAAATCTGGAACTTCTCGGACAACATGTCAGAAGTGAAAATCAATATTGGGGCGTAAGTAACACTTGCACCCTGCTCTTTTCTCTAGCTGACTAGTGGGACTGGCGTGTACAATTTAGGAGCGCTAGTATTACTTCAAATCTGAATCTTTTCTGAAGTTTTCAGCATCGACTTCACACATCAGGGGCGCTATTTCCAATATTATTTTTGTTAGTTCCATTATTTTTGCTATATTATTCAAATTATTACTATTATATTTGTTATTTCCATTATTATTTCCGTATTATTAATAGTACTATTATTTTCATTATTATTTTATTACTATCATTATAAATTTTGTATTATTAATATTACTTTTATTACTTCCATTATTATTTTTATTATTTCTGTATTATTATTATTAAATTTTTTAATCACCACTATTAGTATTATTAAAAAAAATTACTAATTTTATTCATATCAGTGCTCTCATGACTATTACTAGTATTATCAAATTTGGGGCATTCTTTTCAAAAATAAGCTTAGGAACGCAAGTAATACTTGTGCTTCTAAGTTTGAACAACAACTGGACCTCACAATTGCAAAATGAAATATAACTAGGGCGTAAATATTACTTGCGTTATTGGCTTTTTTTTGAGATTTCAAAGATGTCATTGATCTTATTTGTTGAAAAAAATTCATTCTTTGATCTTTTACGAAAATTTTCCAAAAAATTAGGCCAGAGGAGTGACCTTCTCCTGCCCGTTTTGTGGGATCAGTGAGGAAACCCTGTCACGCCATTATTATGGTGGTAAACACGCGCGGGAATACAAATTTAATGTCGTCTCTTTGCTGGAGAATCTTTTGACTGGAGATGTCCATTTCGGGTTATTCGTTGCGCAAGCTGTTGTTGTACCCTGGGAAGGAAGTGCTGCTCAGAAATTAGAGAGACAGACTCAGCAGCGAGGATTTCAATTTTCAAGACCAGAGCAGAACTACACTTGAGCTTTGGAATCCTCATTTAACTTTTGATTTTGTTTAATTAAAGTGAGTTATCAATTATTGCAACAAACAATGATTCGAAAAAAGTTCAACGAATCTTAAAATTCGTAATACAAATGCAATGGAAAAGAGTTTGTCTACACGTAATGTATGTAACTGTCAAATTCCTAAAGTTTAATAAAAGAAAAACATTTTTTGCAAATAATTAGTGAATTATACAAAAAAATCTTTGAATTATTCATGACATGAATATATTAGAAAAGTTTGAAAAAACGTCAAAAATTCATTTAATTCATCGATTCGTTCGGAAGATCTCTGGTGTCTACTTTTAAATGTTTTGTTTTTTTTAGCAAAGAACAAATGACAAAAGAATCTAATATCGGAAAAGACTCTGATGCATTGTTCAAGTCCCCCTCCCCTACAGTTTCTCAATTTTATGAGATACGGATTCCACAAATTTTTTACTTTCTAGTTTTAGAAAAATTATTTTTGAGAAAATGCGAGAACAAGAATAGGGGCATTGTATGTATTATTCATCGAAAAACAAAAATAATTCCGGAGAGCTTAAAGAAACACTATGCCAAAATAAATCTATCAAGGACCACATAACAAATAATTGTCTCCAATTATAAGGCCAAGTGAGGTGAGGTGAGGGGACCCGAATCCGTTGTAACGTAGTACCGCGCTACAACAAATGAACGGTCTGGATCGACCGCTAGCTATGAAAATCAGAAAGAATTTATACTTTGAAACGAATCTTGATGCAATCAGTAAAATCAGATAGTCCAGATGCTGCACTACACCGTTCCGCGCAACATCAGATCCAATTCTTAGGCGAGTTCTACAACTGTGGTTGGGTCAGAAACTGTGGCCGAGTTCAAGCTGGGTTCTCTCTATCAATAGAAGGTAGATGCTAGGGACCAACCTAGAAATTAAAACAAGACAACTATAGTCTATACTTTATACAATCATACATTTCTAAAAACGTTAGCAAATAAATCATATTAATATGCTCTCGAGACTCGTGCAAAACAAGGAGTGAGAGAGAATATACTAATCCAAAATTTACCTTCATTGAAGCAAGGTATCATTATCATTGTTCTGACGTTGAAACAAGGAAAAGTTGCTTTCTGCGAAAGTGAGGTGTGAATATGTCAAATACACTAACCTAGTTGTACCTATTAATCAGGAGTTGGTAATATAATATTTCTGATGGTATTTCAGTAAACAGTATATGATGAGATGATGTATGCTGAAGAATACTGTGATAGTTGATAGAATTGTAATTTGATTAATTAATTAGTGCTTGGATCAGATTGAAAGAAACCTAATTTGTGGTCTTAAAGATGCCAGATCAGGATATTGACAATATTTCATAATGAAATTTAAAATTCTCGTTTGATTAAGATTGCTGATATTATCAGAAATCACAACTTGGTGTTTTTAATTGTTACAAGTCTCAATTAATTATTGTATACAGAAACTTCATCAAGTAATATAAAGTATAGGAAAACTGTGGTTGAGTTGATCAGATGGGAAAACTAATCAGAAGTAAACGCTTTGAGTAGTACCTTATGCAGTTGACAAACTAAAATTAATTACTAAAGGATAGTGGTTAACAAAAATATAGTACATATTTCTTATTATTAATAATAATATGAATACTTGGTAGTAGAATTTAAAATAAATTCAGGCACGTTCATCTCCGGTTTTCCTTGTATTTTCCCAATTAAGTATGAGTTTGTCATCCCTTAAATCTTTTTTAATTTTGCAACACCAATACACATTAAATGTGGTATTAGCTATAGTGAGCCTACGTTTTTATTTATTTATTTATCAAATCAATATTTCAGATTTCAAATATGTAAAAACAACAACTATGATGATTGGAAACAGTACTAAATAATTTACAAAGATAACTCTACCCTTTAGCGGATGGTCCCACACTACAATTTCCAGTGGTGTCTTAATCCAGAAAATATATTTGAAGCCTTTTTTTTTATGGGTATGTTACTGTGTTACATCCACCATTAGGCTTTAAAACAAGGCCTTGTAAAATAGGTACACAAACTAATGTTTTAACCCAAAATGATCTGTTTCGAATTTAGTTCACTCAATTATAATAACAAAATGACACCTAAAGAAAAGGGGTCCGAATCTGCTGCTCGTAAATCTCTGCTTGCTTTCTTACTTGTCTTCGATCCGACCGCTCGATCGTCACGGACGGCTGTGATTTGATTCAGGGGGCAGATGCTTTGGCCGTTAGATTAGTTTTGAACGGTCCAGATCGAAACAAGCAGGGAAGCAAGCAGGGATTTACGAGCAGGAGATTCGGTTCCAAAGAAAAGTTGGATAACCTCCCATAGAGTTTGCACCTGGCCTTTCATATGCATGCACCTGACGCTGTATGTACGCACGCAAATGTCTTCTTGCGTCTTAAGCTGCGTTTTATGAATACATGAATTTCTTTTTTATTTACATTTGTGTTTAGTTAAACGTAAGAAACGTTTAATTTATTGAACGTCTGTCAAGTGCACAACATAACGAAAAGATAAAATCAGCGTCCTATGAGACTAACGAATTTTTAAGAATAAGAACTTATGGAAAAAAGATGCATGCATCCTTAAAATAGACAAAAAGGAATTTGTTATATGATGGAATTTTATACAAATTTCATCATAAAATTGACGTTATCAAATTCCATCATAAAATTGACGTCCTACCCACTTTATATCTCACAGATTCTAATATTAGAAAAGTTTGTCAAGTTTTATCATTTTTGTAAAAATAAATGGTTGTGATTAGATTTAGATCATAATATAATACTTTTATGTTGTATTCATCAAGGAGAGAATAAATTCTCCCATATGCATGTGAATGCAAAAGTCATTCTTAGTCATCTTCTTCTGCAACAACATTTTTAAGTCTATACAAAATACCTCTATTTCTACTCTGCAATCAAAATTATTTCAGACTCGTATAATTCTAAACATAAGACGAAATAAACATAACGAAAATGATCATTTGTGTTTACGTTGCGTTTAACTAAATGCAACAAAAATCATTTGCATCTTACGTTCAAACACAAAAAATATCTAGTGCGTTTAACGTCACGTCACGGCGAAACGAAACACAAAACGTTCAAAATACAATTCGTTGATAGCCCTACATGCACCACAGAATATTAAGACCATACAATGCAAGGATCCTGGTGCCTGAAAGTTGCCATCAGCTGGCCAGGACTTCCTCCAGAGATCCAGCAAGGCAATCGCAATGCACATCTTCCTTTTATTTTTATTTTATTAAAGGTTTCTTTATATTAGAGATTTAGAGGATAGGCCTGTTATTAGTTTTGAATGTCAAATTCTCCTTTTTAATGTTTATTGAAACTTGAACCGCAATGTCACTTGAACATTCGTGTTGAACATCACATTCATCATAATGCACACCTAGTCGGGATATATACTATTTCAGGCACATGTATAAACTTGATTTTCAAGAATTTGCACTATGGTATAGTAGTTTTCTTAAAAGTCCGGTAACTACAACCCAAATGTCTACGAGTGCTTGAGCTTAGGCTTCATTAGTTAAACTAAACACACTATGTCATTTCTCTATAATTCAAAAGAATACTACATGTGCTTAGAATTGCTTTTAAGAGATTATAATTTGTGCCGAGGTTGTGCCGAGGATTGCCTCTTAAAGAGTCGATTCTGGCGGCCTCAAAGAAATGTCTAGAAGATAAAATTAATGAAAAAAATGATTTTACTGAAAGATGTGCCTTAGACTATGTTGTTTCTTTTTCTCTTGTTAATTGGGCTTGTAGAGTTGATTTTTTAAACGATAGTTCTTTAGTTCAGCAAAAAGATTGAAGAGAAACTATAATTAATAATAGTAGAGTTTGAAGGTATAGTTAAATAAAAGTGCACATTGCATGTTAGAAAAACATGCACTGTAATTTATTTATTTATTTACTTATTTATTATTATTTTAGAGTAGGGTTAAAATACTTTGCAAGTGCGTGCATACTTTGCGATTTTGAACCGTTAATTTTTTTTGTCAAAGTTGTCTTTATTGGAAAAGGTCTAAAATCTAATGATCCAAAATCGCAACATGCACGTTTTGCAAAACTATTCCAACTCTAATTTATTATTATTATTATTATTATTATTATTGACTAGACTTAATTATGCCTTAGATCCGTCACTACTTGTGCTTTTAACGCCAAGTTTAAGCAGGATCGTACTAACAACGTCGCATATTATTTAGAATTTGACGTTTAAGCAGGATCGTACTAACAAATAATTGATTATGCAGAGATACATCAGATACAGTCTTCAAACCCTCATATATATTGAAAATAGAAAAAAGTATATTCCGCTCAATTTATAATTCACTATATGCAGATTTCTAACAGACGGCTCTCACGACTAAAAAAATTACGACCGTGTAAAAATGTAAAAACTGCTTAATAAAACAACTAAACATTGCATTAAACGCGTGTCTGCATTTATCACCGGATATTTTGAGTGATGAAATTACAGGAGCGCCTACAGCATGTTGAATCTTGTGCGGTTGTAAAATCGTACACCTTGGTGCCTTGTTATACCAGTACCAGATCACAAGGTGCAAAAAATTCCATTAAAACGAAATACCAGATCACTTAACATAATCATTTAGTATTAGACTTATTTTGTCTATAAAGATTGGGGGAACATTAGGTACTATTACCTCAGGTCGATGTTTTTAAATTGTAATGGAGGATATTGATTTGTGCAAAAAAAATTGTATTTGTCCTTTCACAATTGCAAAACATGCTGGGGTCTTTTGAAACATGGAAATAATCAATAGCAACAACAGCACAGGCGCTTAAAGAATAATCACTGGATGGCTGTGAATTGTTTTAGTTCTGACCCTCGTTTAATTGCGTTAGGGAAAAAATGCACTTAATTATGCACCAAAATGGTTATTTTTAATAGATAATTATGAAAATAATAGCCGAAATTTGACACAAAAGTTAATTATAATTCTTAATGTCTTTCGTACTATCAACAAATGTGTTTCAAGAATTAATAAAATTATAATTTCTAAAAATAATTATCTGAGTGCTGATATAACATCAGTATTTATAAAAATAACCTGTTCGAACTACAATAATACTAACCACACAATCAATAGTTTTTCCATAATCACATGTTCAAAGTAATGAATAATATAGTGTTGAAATTTGATACTAACGATACTGGAATAGAAAATTTACCAGAGGCGATACTGTGAGCTGATGTGTTAACTGTGATCTGATGATGCTGTGAAGAGGTCACAGCTGTGCTGAGATTTGATATACTGAGACTTGATGAGGGATAAGATCAGCTCACAGTTGATGTGAGAGTATGTTCAGTATTAGATGAGTTTGTAAATACCGGGACAGTGGGCAAATTGGATACTGGTAAATGAGTTTGGTTGATGAATTTGCAATATTAGAACAATAAGTGTTTCTTTTTCTGATTTGGGATTGATCGTGATTGATCGTGAGCTATGAGAGATGTACATTGGTGTCCGGGATTGATCGTATTTGCTGGAGGGATGAGTGTGTCTGGCGATTTGCTGGTGGTCGTTTGCGAAGCGCGACAAAACTTTGACGAAACGTGATAGGAGATTGTGAGGCAGAGATATAACCCGAGTGATCTTGGGACGGGTGTCGCTTTAGTTTGGGTGCGACAATTGGCTAAGCAACGACGACATCGGTTGGTAGAGGTACAAGAGGCCTTATTGACGAGAGCAGAATATGTCGATTCCTAGATGTCATTCATTTAGATAGGATTGGAAAATGATATAGGATAATTGTATGGGACCAGAGGGATTACACTAATTCTGTTTCTGTGTTTAGATTTAATCAAAGGAATTAGATTAATTTAGAATATAGATTGTGAGTGTGTTGGTTGATGATATGTGAGTGTTTTTTGCTGGGTGTAACTTCGTTTGTATTATAAAAATGAAGAGATAGACGTTCTTCACTTATTTCAAATATATATACATGAACGATATATAATATATCTAGAGCTGAACCCGTTCTCACTGCTAAAATACGTAAAAAACTAAGCATAGTATGAAACGCGTGGATGCATTTCTCACCGGATATTTTGAGTCATGAATTTACAGGAGCGCCTACAGCATGTTGGCACTTCTGCGGTTATAAAATCGTACACCTTGGTGCCTTGTCAGTGTACCGGTACCAGATCAGTAGATGCAAAATTTCCTATAACACCAAATAGCACACCCCTCTCTATCTCAATCAATGTGTGATGAGGTTTTGTTGAATTGCTGTGTGGGGCACATGAAAGATAACTTTGATCTATTCTATTTGAAAGGTTGAGAAAGAGAAGCTGCCTCTTTCAAATTTATCTTCCATCTATTTGACTCACATCTATCTACAAATTATTGGTCATGTTTTATTAAAAATTTAGAATTTATGCCATGATGTATTGTCAGTGGTCCTACAGCCGGGCCCATTAATGCCCAAAAGAAGAAATTGAAGAAATATCTATAAAAAGTTCTGTTTTGAATTAAAATTAACTTTGATCTTAATAACATCAAATGTAATTAATTCTAATAATATTTTTGATGAAATTTTGATAAATAGAAAAACTATTAAAAAAGTGAAAAAAGCCTAGTTCCAACAAAAGGAACCTTCACATGAAAAAGGGAAAACAAAGAGGATTTATTAATTGGAAATAAAAAATATAATAAAATTTTTTATTGTCCCACAACGAACTGTTCTGATATGTCAAATCACATTTTTTGTTAAATAATTTTTTTTTAATTTGCTTGATCTGACGTACAAAATTTTATCAGCAAAATAAACTGACAGCCCAACTAAGATTGAAACCGACCGGTACAAGGACTTGAGTTGCCCGACTGGTACCGAGCATTTGGTACTGGATCAATTAGATTCCCTTAATTGGCTTAGAATACACCAAGTCACCAAACATATAAAGAATTATTATAGTTCCCCTGTCATTTTCAAGCACAGGAAACTATATACTAATTGAAGTGGACCACACCATGAAATCAAATCACAGGAAAGAACCATGCTGATAACCAATCATTAATGAAGTTTCATATCTTCTGAGATTTTAAGTACAACTATCTAGCTGTACTGTGCGGTTGATGCATGATGGGTTTACTAATTCCATGAATGCACATGCTTCCTGATTTTGTGTGTATTCAAATTGCTTAAAATATGTTATTTTGTCAGAATAGATGCTAACCTACTTTATGTTTCCTGAGCAAATTTATCAAGTGAAATCCAACTAGTAGTATTGTACATAGGATACAAGTTTTTTTTTTTACTTTTGACTTTCATGTCCATCAGTAATCATCTTCCAAAGCCTGGTTGTTTGTTTGAAATGAGCAATTATCATCTACAATCAACCTGGGGACTTAAAATTATGATAAAAACCATCACATTTCATTTGGCAAAAGGAAGCAAAACCAATAATTTGGATAATATGAAAATAGCTATAACTATAAAATAGTAAATATAATGTACTATTGTAAAGAACTCTTACAACAAACATACTACAACTTTTTAATATAACAAATCCTAAAACCTAAAAACCATTATTCCAGAGCTTTCATATGAAGCATCACACAGGATAACAGAAAGTTAATGAAACAACAATATAAATAGGGAAAATTTTCAATGTGCCACTACAAAATAGTGAAATTGTCAAAATGCCACTACAAATCACCTATTTATCAAAATGCCATTAAAACTCATATCTTATTTTAATTATGCCATTATAACCATTTAACTTCAATTAAAAAATGCAAACTTTTTAAAATGGCAAAATTGCCCTCTGCCACTCGTCTGATGCCCTCTCCCTCTCTCGTTCTATGTTCTCTCCTCACCTCCTCCTCGCCATCTCTCTCTCTCCGCTTGCCTCTCCACATCGAGGTCGCCAACATCAGACCCCGCCAGCCCTCCGCCACACTTAGGTGGTTGGGTTTGGAAATAATAATTAAATTGCTTCATTTATATCTCTTCGTCTCATTCGAGCACAACAGGCATTCTCTCCTCACAAAACCCTAGCATTGCGAGTCGATGAAACGAGCACGATAGGCGCTCTCACACTCTCTCGCACAGATTGTGATTGGAAGATTGGAATATGTCTTGACAGTGAATAGTCTTGACAGCGGATAGTTTCCAACAAAGAAGGTGGTTGGAAGATTTTTTTTTTAATTTACTGGCATGTAATGGTTAATCATTAAACTCGCTATTTTCTTTTTCTTTTCTTTTTTGAACTTCGAGTTATGTACAACATTTTGAGTTGCAATGGTTAATTATTTTCAATTGTACATAATTAAAGATATTTGTGAACTTTTTTCCATCTAGTGTTGTTCTTTTCTCAATTGAGTTGCTACAATCATACAACTATTCTCTATTTTGTTATTTCAATGAACTTATGACACTTTCTTATCAATTCTCTTGAAATAGTTACTAAAAATGTTGCATAATATGGAATGCCAAACAATTATTATGTAGTTGTTGTCATTTATTCATGTACAATCAGCAATCTAAGGTCTTCATTTGAATATGGAGGCAACTATTTTGACACTAAGATATTCAATAAACATTGCTACCACTCAAATATTCATCAATTTGATCATTAATCACATTCGATAAACACTAATAACCTCAAGCACTAACAAACTCTGTGCTGCAATAACATACAACAAATAAACAACTAGCTCAAAACTATTGAAATCTTTACAAGAAACATTTGCATCCAAAAGCCTCAACAGTTAAACTCCAAACACCATGCAACAACCAGAAAGGAAGAAAATAAGTTAATATATGCTAACAAGTTTTAATAAGTTGTGTTGAATAATTAATTATCATCAAAACAAGTACGAGCTATAGTCATCATTTATATAAATATGGTTCCATGTTAGGCCCTACGTTGAAACATTAATTATCACTAAAGCTTCATATCTCAAACATACATCAATTAATTGAAATAATCATTGCATCTGAACCAAAACATTTTGAGCAAAATTCACCGACATACTTGTTTTTTTTATTATGAATATTGTTTCTTTTGACCGTATGGTATTGAGTATACTACAAATTACAAATCAACACTGCACCAGAATGAGCAAAGGGCACATACTTGACACTTCAGTAACATATCCAGTCAGCTAAATAATAGCGTCCTGATTACTATATTTGCATACCAGCAAATATATATGCAAATATAATGCATTAACAGCTCTAGAGATTTTAGTCTATATTAGGTCTGATTGCATAACAGCTCTATAAAATTCACTCTCTATTAGATTGGTCGCGTACCAGAAAATAAAATGCATACCAGATTGAAATTTCCCAACAAATTGAAAATTTCAATATTATTCTCACTACACACTCTTGGTACATGTCAATATTTTTCATATTTCATTAGCAATCTGACGAGAGACAATTTAGAGGTTCAAAAGCAACATAAAAAGACAAGTGAAATATATGTACTGCAGCATCTTTTTGGTCTAATAGTCCCCCCTCCGCAATACAAATCACTCTAGATGAAACTAATTCTGAAAATAAAGGATTTCATTGAGTAGTAGGAAAACGACAAACAAGAAATTTACTACAAATCATAAAATGAGGTTGTGACATGTTAAGAAGAGACCCTTGTCACATGAGAGATGTAGAGAACGCATGCGAATTAGGGAGAGAGAGCTTCTGTGCGAGAGAGTGTGAGAGCGCCTGTCGTGCTCATATCATCGACCGACGATGCTAGGATTTTATGCGAGAGAAGGAGAGAATACCTGTGGTGCTCGGATCAGCAATTGACGATGCTAGGGTTCTGCGACTTTTTTATTTTTCCCCTCTTTCGAATGAGACGAAGAGATGTAAATGAAGCATTTTGATTATTATTTCCAAACTGGACCAGTTAGGGGTGGTGAAGGGCTGGCAGGGACGGACGCCAAAGACCTCGATGTGGAGAGGCGAGCGGAGAGAGAGAGATGGCGAGGCAGGAGGTGAGGAGAGAACATAGAACGAGAGAGGGAGAGGGCATCAGACGGGTGGCAGAGGGCAATTTTGCCATTTTAAAAAGTTCGCATTTTTTAATTGAAGTTAAATGGTTATAATGGCATAATTAAAATAAGATATGAATTTTAATGGCATTTTGATAAATAGGTGATTTGTAGTGACATTTTGACAATTTCACTATTTTGTAGTGGCACATTGAAAATTTTCCCATATAAATAATACTAAAGCTTTATTCCCTGCAATCTAATCAAGTATGAAATTCAGTTCAATCCAACACAAATCAAATCTATTAGGGTGAACTGCTTGGATTTACTCCTTCCCGTCAGCAGCACGAAGTGAACCGAGTTGAACTGGTGCTTGGGTCCCGACCACCTTCGATGAACCATAAACTGACAAATCTATTCCTGCAGACTTCTCCTTCTCCAGCTGCTCCTTGATCCAGAAGTATGTAAATCTCAATCCATCCTGTGAAAATTGCATTTGTAAATAACTTGGTAAAAGAATATAACATATTTCGTAAATTTAACTAGGGATCTAAGGATAAACTTGACAAGTACACTTAACTTCAATGTAACATAAGGTTGCAAACTGACAAGTTTACCAGAACTCAGTTCGAAACAGTTTGTATAATTGTTTTACCAAAAAAAAGGTACACTGGTAAGAAATTTCTCATAGTGAGAAATAAGCAAAACAAGCTAACATAAAAAAGGGAGGGATCTAAAGATGATAAAAAATTACCTTGAGTCTCATGGTGGGTGCCCAGCCAAGCTTTTCCTTGATGAGGGTATTATCAGAATTACGGCCACGGACTCCCTCAGGACCAGGAATGTGGTGGATCGGGAGGTTCTTTTTGTCAAAGCTGAGTACAATCTCAGCCATCTCATTCATGCTCACCATTTCATCACTTCCAATGTTGACTGGCTCACGGAAGTCGGACTTGGTCAACCTAATCACATAATAGATGAAAAAAGTAATTGTTAGCAAAAACTAAGAGAAGAAAGTTTATTTCCGGTGGCCTAAAATTGAACTCAAGTTGAAATAATTTATCAAATACAAACATTGCGAGAGAAATGCTAAATGTAAAATATACACGAATAACAAATTTACGTTAGGAAAAGTTATTACCTCAAAACACCCTCAACACACTCGTCAATGAAAGTGAAGGAACGGGTCTGAAGGCCATCTCCCCACATTTCAAATTTGTCAGTTGAAGTAAGGGTCTTTCGGCAAAATGCAGCGGGGGCCTTCTCCCTTCCACCTATAATCAAAATACAAATTAGGATGTTCTTCTGCTTTTTTCTTTTTTTCTTTTCTTTTTTAAAGAAAAGAAATTTCTGATGCCAATTAAGTAGGTAATAACAAATTTACCTTTCCATGTGCCGAAGGGGCCATAAATGTTGTGGAAACGACCAATGCGACATTCAATGCCGAAATCTTTAGTGTAGTGCTTGCACAATTCCTCGGTAGCCAGTTTCTCCAAACCATATGCATCTTGAGGCTACATCAGCAACACATCAATTAGCCAAAATATACTGAATTGATAGGTACTAAGTTGGTGGGCAGAGTTCTACTTAAAAAAATGGGAGAAACTAAGACATGGAAATAATCGACACCTCAGCAGGCCAGGCATCTGATTCCTTCAAGCTGACATTAGTCTCCAATTGCTTGAACTCCGGGTAGATGCAAGCACTTGAGGCATAGAAAAACCTACAAGAGATATAATTATAAGAATTAATATAACCTACTATACTCAATTAATATCAATAATAATTAAAAAGTGAAATGTAACTCCTAATCAAGAAAAAAAATAACAATATTTCTGTTAATTTTTGGCCTCCAAGAGAAAGCTTATCATTCTTGAATGCCCAAAAATACCTTCCTCACACCTCCCTGACTCGAGGTAGGAAACACATTCTGGTCAACTTCCAACAAAAATTATAATGATTAATTGAAACCAGTTGAGCTGGTGCCAATTCAAATGTCATTATAAATAATCACAGGAACTATACTTGATAACTCTATGATCCCATAATGGAATTCAAATGGAATTACTGATCCAATTGGGCTTCCCAAAATACCCTCTGGCTCACTAATTCATAGGAGGCGAGGGACTCAATAATTTCAACAGATCTGTGCAGTTTAACGGACATGCTAAAATTATAAGTTAAAACCATCTATTCCTCTCGTCACAAACACTATAACTCTGACATCCATCTTCCTAACCAATCACGGAATTATAATTTATGACATTTCCTAAAAGTTAATTCAAAATGTAATGTTAACAGTGGTGAGTTATTTACTTGTTTTCACGAATACAAACCTCTTAACACCATTAATTCTGGCTGCCTCAAGCATGTTGAAGCTAATCATGGTGTTGTTATACATAATAACAGAGTGATTGGACTGGATAAAACCCATGCCTCCCATGTCTGCCGCAAGATTGAACACATGGTCGACTCCAGTGGTGACCTTCATGCAGTTGTCCATGACACGCAAATCGGCCAAGTGGAATTCATGGCAGAACATGTCCTCAGTCATGTGTTCGTTCTTCTTCCAGTCGGAAGCAATGATATAGTGGCCCTCTGACTTCAGCCGCCTGGCGATGTGGGACCCGATGAAGCCGCCGGCACCGGTGATAGAGATGCGGAGCTTCTCTGTCGGCCAGTAAGGCTCCCTCTCCAGCTCAGCATAGGTGTACTCACCATAGATCGAGTCTATTGTTGTGCTCACCATTTTCTGCATTGATTAAGAAGATAAATTAGGAAAAATAAGGAATTTGTTATGAGAAGGGGCAAAGGGAGGTGTAGATGCGTGCAGAGAAACACAGAGAGGATTCACAAAAATGGAGGAAAGTCCGACCAAATTATGTCAATCGTTAAACAAAAGACTGTTTATTCTACCTAGGAGCAATACTTTATGATCTTTCAAGTTTCACAATGGATAGAACTCGGCACGGGGAAAGAGAGAAAAGGGATAAGAGGGGTTTGACAGGAAAAGAGAGGAGATTCACCAAAAAATGCAGTATATATTAAGAAAAATAGAATAAAAATCTGAATAATTCTACTATTATCAGTAACCTAATTATTCAGAACAAAGTACCAGCAAACTACACTATGAATGAAAAGGTCGCGCTTTTTTGCAACTATCGGAAATACAACTAGGACCCAGAACTAAATTCTGGTTAAGGTGCAAGTAGCTGCTACGATTGCAAAAAAAACTTTGGGGTTTTGTGAATATTACCTTGAGAAGTTTGATACTTGGTCAAAGATTTGATAGGGGGTATAAGAAGTCAAGGAATAGAGGCCGGAAAGGTGCGGGAGAAGAGGCTTCTCACCTTCTTCCTTTATATAGGGAGAGAGAGAGACAGAGAAGAAAGTTCAATGGCACTACTTTTTATTAAGAATTTTTTATAAAGAAATTATTTGAGATTTATGACTGCAGATATGGGAACCGGATCTCCTGGTCGTAAATTCCTGCTTGTTTTCCTGCTTGTTTCGATCTGAACCGTTCAAAATTCATCTAACGGTCAAAGCATCTGACCCCTGAATCAAATCACAGCCGTCCGTGACGATCGAGCGGTCAGATCGAAGACAAACATGAAAGCAAGGAGGGATTTACGAGCAGCAGATTAGGACCCGCAGATATGGGGGTTCCTTGCGGTAAGAAGTAGGGTTATAGATTTGTGTCGTTTTTTTTTTTTTGAGTGGAAGCCCGTAGGCAAGATTTGTGTCGTTTGCAGCTTTGTTGTTCGATGAGACACGAATATTATTTTATTATTTTTATCGTGTTGTGTCAAAATTAAAAGAATTCGGAACGAACGTTTCAGATACAACACGTTTAGACATGTTGTGTCTTAACTGTGTCGTGCCTAAACGTACCTTGTTTGTTCGTGCAGTGTTGCGTCAGCACTACATGTTTTATTCGTGTCGAAAATAAAAAAAAAAAAACGAAAAAATCATACAAATATGAAAAAAATCTTAAAATTTTATAGATAATTGTTATGTTTTTTTTTTCCAAAATTTCAAAAAAGTCTAAAAATAGGAGAAAATAGAAAAAAAAAACAGGGGAAAGCCGAAATTTATAAATTTGCCTCAAAAGTTACTTTTTTAGTATGAAAAAATAGAAAAATTAGGTGAAAATGCTTAAACATTTATATACTATAATAATATTATATATCTGTTTTTTAAAATTTGTAAAGTTAAAAAAGAATTAATAAATGCAAAAGAAATGGAAAAAATTACCCTCTTCCATTATTCCGGGTTTGGAATCGGCTATGTGAAATAACATAAGCGAAATTCTATCTTTTTTGTTAGTATAGTTTAAGAAAATTAAATTTAAATAATAAAATTGAAATGAAAATTATATCTTAATCCTTAAAAGTAGTGTTGTTGATTGTACATTTAGTTATGACAAAATCACAGAAAAAATTAGTTATTCTTCGGACATTTTTACTATTTTTAGGTACTTTTTTTAAAAGTAAAAGAATTTAAAAAAAATCCTACCTCTAACAAAAGACAACAAAATTAGGAAATTAAAAAGTTCAAGACGAGTGCTCAATATAAAAGAATATCAATAAGACTGAGAGTGAGAGAGCTAGATTTGGATGTTACTTTTCGGACATTTCTACTATTTTTTCGGTATTTTTCCGTGGCTAAATGTGCCTACCTGTGCCGACTCGAGTCTACCTGTTATTAGTGTGCCTAGTTGTGTCGTCATGTCGTGTCTAAATATGTCGTGTCTAATCGTGTTCTAGTGTCATGTTGTGTCAGGTTTCGTGTCGTGTCATGCCGTACATCTCCTCGTAAATGTGTCGTGTTGTGCCCTACAGTAGAAAAACTCGAGCATGGTACGCTTAAGACACATCACATGAACAGTACCGTGTCGTGTCTTAACTGTGTCGTACCTTTATCGTGTCATGATGTTCGTGTTGTGTTTGACCACGGTGGCACGATTTTGAAAACTCTAGTAAGAAGTAAATAAGAACAAGATAGGATCACTTCATTTGAAATTGTTATTTTGATATATTAATAATAAATTATACATAAATTTGAAAATATAAAAATATACTAACTTTATGTTTATTTTCATAATCTTTATAGATTTATGGTGTTTCAAATTTGAAGTACCACTTAATATTTTGACAAATGTTAGAAAAATAATATAAACTTATAACAATTCATACTTAATAGTCTTTGACGTAATATCAAATTAACATTCAAATTACATACAACTAAAACACAATTAATCTATAAATTTAAATGAATTTAAGTATTTTTTTTGTTTTTTAATTTATGTCGACTTTGTAAAAATAAGCATTATCAAGTATCTCACCTAACATGTAAACAGATTGGATACAAATAAATAATAGCTAAATCATATCGATTTTCGTTATTATCTTTTGGATATGAATACAAATTAGAATATTTCTGAATACGTACATATTCAATAAACAAATACAAATATGAATGTGAATACAGATGTAATTCTGATAATAAAAAAAATAAATGCATTAAAAATGACAGCGTGAATGAAGAGCTTAAATCGGATACTATTGTATGCGTGCTTGTATGTGTATATAAATAATGGTAAGTCTACATAGGAGTTTATTCCAATATGGTTTAAACCAAATAAATATGTTGCATAGGGGCTCATATAGGAGTTCATATAGTCAGGTCTTTCATTCAAAACTTATATTGTTTATATCAATTAATTAAGGCTCAATACATTGACATGTCACATTGTTGATATTCCAGATCTGGATAATTGTTTGATTTTGTATCTGTATTCAATTCAAAATTCAAAATCTATATTTGTATCTGATATAACTATTTTTGTTCTTATCCGTACAAATTATCTGAATTTGAATATCTTTATTTGTTAAAAATCCGAATTCAAATTAAGATAATCGAACAAATAGCCGATCCAGTTACATCTCTAGTCCCACCTCTAACCAAATACAAAAAATGAGAACAAAAAATTGCATAAGTTCCATGCGGTTATATTGAAAATATCAATCTCGTAAAATGCGACCGCATGATTGCATATGCGGTCCGCTTATGTTTATATTTATGCAATGCGAGACCGCATCTTAAAAGAGTATGTGACTATGTGTCTGCATATTCAACATCGTGTTATATTTATTAATTTTTTCATCGCATTTAATCTATAAAATTGATATTATGACATAATTTTATTTAGATTTGAAATTATATTACCATCTCAATAATCATATTTGACTTTTAAAAATTATTTTTAGTTCATATATTTTCAAAGATTTTCAAAATACATGTGTATCACATACCGCTTATTCGATAGCTGGTCAGTGACCGTATTTGAAATCCTCATTTTACAAAACTGAAAAAATATACATATCGGTCAATAATGGGAAAATCCAATTGTGCTTAGTGACGCATGACATGTTTTCACGACTCAAAACGTGGATATCAGATTCAACATTTTGGGATTAATTTAATTGTATCATTGGAGATTCGGAGTCTAAAGAAAGAACTCCATTCATTGGTAAATTAAGTACGAGCTAAAATTAATTAAAAACAATATATAGTTAGTATATATACTCAATCGTTTAAATGATGTCCTGTTGTACTTGTTTGAGTTGTAGACATTCATTTTTTTTTAAAATATCAAATAGAATCCTTAATTAAAGCACCTATTAAAGAGGCATGGAAGGGGCGCCGGACTTCTCAATATTGCACAATAAACGCGAAGAAATTTTAGAAGTATTTGAACCTTTAAATAGATCAAGAATAACCATTATATCCGTCCCTCAATGGCTCAATGGTAATTCAACAATTTTAGGTTAAGATCAAGTTTATGCTTAAAACTCCCATTCATTATATTTTGTTTTATGCATTAAAGGGTGTTAGAAATATAGGTTGGAGAATATTGAATGTATTGTTGGAGATATTATTAGGTGCATGATGTTAGATGATTAGCAATGTAATAGTAGTGGGTAGGAGATATTAGAGATGATTAACATTTGAGATGTTTAGTTTAACGAGATTATCAAGTTTATAAATAGATCACTGTCTTTGTAATTCATAACAAGATTAATACATCATTCCCTAAATCTCTCTTTCTACTTCTCTATCATGGCATCAAAGCCAAAATGATGGTGAAATAAGACTTTCGTCTATTGAATAAACTATGCCTCTATTATTTTTCTATTTCCGTCAATAAACCAAAACAAAACTTTATTCTAAGAGTAAACTTATCTATTATCTTCTATTCTCAGACCTATTTCTTTTCTTCTCTCCTTTTTCTATATTCTCTCTCTACCTATTCCTGATTTCCGCTCATCATTTTCAAATTCCACAGCCATCAATTCCACCGACCTTTCAAAAGAAATCTCGAATCAAAAACTCCTGAAAAAAGAAAAACCAACGAAACTAAAAGAAAAAGAAATTTCAATCAATCGAGAAAGAAAGAAAACCAAGAAACCAACACATGCAATCATCAGACACGACACTAGCATTACAACTCCAGGCAACCTCTGATCCAGTCAATCCGCTACACCTATTCTCTGACCTCACCCTCCATCTTCCTCAATGCGACCTCACCTCTCTTGCCGCCCCTTTTCCCCTCCCGCCCTCCTTCCACTGCTCCTTCTACCACCATCACCATCGGCTTCACACCTACCAAGAAAATCCTAGCTTTCTCCTCCATAACTCTGGTCAAAGGAAATAGTTCATTGCCATCTGAAGACCCGTTTTGGACCTCGATGCAAGATGGGTTTGGCCATCTGAAATAGTTCATTGCAAGGAAATCGGTACAATCGTCAAGGGGGGGGGGGGGGGGGGGGGTTGCAGCATGAGCATTGCTTTCTCTGTAAATGAGTTTAGGCAGGCTGCTCTTGGGTTTGGCAAGAAAGATCGAGGTAATGATGAGAGATTAGATCGTGATCTTGTTGTGGTGGAGAACCGACTGAGATTCAAGATTGGTGCTATCAAGGCAATTGCAAAGCAAGCTCAATATGCATACTACACGATGAACTTGAGGGGGGATGTTAGGAATATATGTTGGAAATAATATTGAATGTATTATTGGAGATATTATTAGATGCATGATGTGGAGATGATTAGTAATGTAATAGAAGTAGGTAGAAGATATTAGAAATAATTAATGTTGAAAATATTTAACTTAACAAGATTATCAACGCTATAAGTAGACTCTTATTTTTTTTAATCAAGAACAAGATTAATACAATAATCTTTTCCTAAATCTCTCTATTTCTACTTCTCTATAAAGGGTAATTCTCTACAAAGCTCACAAACTCACAAAGTCCACAAAAATAAAGTATTGGAATTAGCCTCTAATACGAATAGAGTCCTAATAAAAAATAAATACTTGCCGAACTTGTATGAAAACAAAATTCTGATTGTTAATCAAACATTTTAAGTTATTAACATTAATATTCATTAAAGCCCATTTTTATTTACATACAACTAAAACGATGTTCTATAATTTTCAATGTACTTATATTCTTGTACCAATTTTCAATTCCATTAATTTATAATTTAAAGTATCATTCCATTCTTCTTGTAAAATAAATGCACTATTGAATATATTTTTAATCATTTTTAAAATTTTATTCACTCTAAAAATCTATGCTCATTTCTGTTTTAGACCCTCAAGTTACGTACTGAGTATTCAAATTTTATTGAATATTTGAATATATTTTACTTAACTTTTAGTCATAGATCCAATGATTATTTGATTTTTTACATTTTCCAGTATAAGTTTTAGAAACTTATTACTCGACAACTCAGCTCGTATACATGTATTAAAAACATATTCAAATTATTTTAATGTGGACTTCTTCTTGTGCAAATTTTCAATTGAATTAATTTAAAATTACAAAATGTTCCATTAATTATAACAGAAAAATGTGTCAAATATTGAATATATTTTGTGCTAGACTTTTTAAACACAAATCAATTATAATCATGAGTAATTATGCTATTAAGTTGATTTTATCAACAATAATAATGAAATTAAATTAATTTTAGGGAAAATTTTTCAAAATGCCACTACAAAACTTGGCAATTGTCAAAATGCCACTACAGATACCATATTTGTCAAAATGCCATTAAAATGCATTATCTATTTAAATTATGTCATTATCCCATTTTCAATTAAATTTTCAGTTTTTTACTTTTGTTTATACCCATTTTACCCCTGTCTCTTTAGATAGAACCGAATACACACGGTACCAGAGAGAGGAAACAACATGCTGATAGCATGAGCAAGCAAGTTTACATGAAATTCTTTCAATAGAAAAGTAATCTAACATCTCTCTTAAAGGAGGAAAAGAAAAACAAAACGTGTGTTTTACTGGTACTATTCAATGCTTTATTGGTGCTATTCAATGTCTATCTTCGTGCCTTTCTATCTTTTCTTCTACACTCAAAACAATCAGAACATGGCATGTCATAAGCATAAGCAATTTTCTTGTTCTTGCGGTATCCTTGGAGCCTATAAGGTGAAACTCTCAAGTCTTCAACAAATATCTCACGCAGTTTTTCATTTTCCTCCCTCAATTCTGCTTCAGTAGCATCTGAAGCATGTTGTTTTCTGATCGATAACTTGTTGGTGCTGATATCGCCCCCAAATAAATGGGATTCCCAACCCCGATGTCGATACCACAGCCTACACCCACGCCAGTGAAGATCTGCGCGACCTTCAAGCTAAACAGGTTCTCAAATTGAAATCCTTGATTTTGCTTCAGACTCCATGGTGGCGTCCCCATTAGAGAGATGAACCGCGAAAGGGAGCAGGAAACAGAAAGTAGTCGATCTGAACCGCGAAAAAATCGAGGTGAGGCGATTTCTGCGAGGTGAGCTCAGGCGACTTCCTCGAGACTTCCTCTCTCTCAGGCGACCACACTTGGCATACATACCATTGCACAAATAGAGGTATAATGGGTACCTGTGTCGGTAAGCAAACACATGTACCTGTCAAGCCAGACTTTGACTTGAACAAAAGGAAATGGGTACCTGTGTCGATTTCTGCCAAGTTGTGTGTATCGGTTCGATTCTGTGTGTACTCTTCTGCATAAATCGACAGGGACAGGGGTAAAATAGGTATAAACAATAGTAAAAAACTGAAAATTTAATTGAAAATGGGATAATGACATAATTAAAATAGGTAATGTATTTTAATGACATTTTGACAAATATAGTATTCGTAGTGGCATTTTGACAATTGTCAAGTTTTGTAGTGGCATTTTGAAATTTTTTCCTTAATTTTAATACATAACAAAATTATCCTTTATTTATTTTCTAAATCTATATATGTTTTTATTTTGAATACTACATCCTAAATTCTAAACTCTAAATCTAAATACCTAACCTCTTTTTAAAAAGAAAATGTTTCGAACATGGCAAGATAGTGTTTTCTCAGAAAAGTGAACCTAGTAGAAATTCCACCGACGTTTCTACCCCAAATTATTTAATTTGTTCTAAATGCTTCGATTTTTAATTTTTAATTAATGATGGTTATATATATATATTTCTATAAATTTACCTTAAAAAAAATGTTGGATCCGAGTTCCCGCTTTTGGTGGATCCGTTTATAGGCACATGCCATTCTTTCCCCTTATTTTTGCAAACAGATTTGACTTGTTAAAAAATTTAAAATTATTGTGAGCTGGTCAAATTGTAATAAATTATGTGTTGTTGAATTCAGTTTGGTACATATGTTAATCATGTACCTTTTTTTATTAGTTGGAGACGAATAGAAAACTGAGTAATTTGACGATGTGCAAATTTTTAAATTTATTAATTTTTTACTCATTCGGTAAAATAGTAAAAAATTAAAAATTAAAATTTTTGGTCTCTAAGTTGATTTTTGTTGGATCAATATTTTTAATAGTTCGAATCGATTTTTTGTATTTTAAAATATGAGAGATGATCATAAGTACGATAGAGCTCTTACTTTAAATCAGTACCGAATCCAAAAGCTTAAGTTCTCTGTATCTCTGCTTTTCTGTGTCTCCGACTTCTCCGCCATAATATAAACAAATTAGACTTCTGCTCAAATTTTCGGTTCTCTCTGGTGATCCTAAGTCAATACTAAAAGTATTATCACTTTTAGAAAAACAACACTTCAAATGAAAACACACCTGACCTTTACATTCCCCACGTTTAAATTTCTATCCCCACAATCACTTTGTTCGTTTGAAAATCCATAAATGCCCTTGGTTATGTTTGGTTGTGAAGTAAGAGGTGGATTAACTCTCTTACTCCACACTTAATTCACCAAACGTGGAATAAAATTGATGGAGTAAGTTGAAGTAAGATTTAAATTAATCCGGAGTAAGTTACTCTACCTCTTTAGGTGAATTAGCTTAATCCACCAAACATGATTAACTTACTCCACCTTAAGCTGGAGTAAGTAATTTAATCCGGATTAAAGTTACTCCACAACCAAACATGACCCTTGAGAATATCTTCCAAACACTTGTAATATCAGTTCAAATCTTTATCTTACAATACTAGATAAATGCTTGTGTTCCGCGCGAAAAAGTTAAATTTGAAACTTTCGTATTATAATAACAAAATTTATAATAAATCGATAAAAAAAATTTAGAGGAAAAAATAAAATGCTACAATAAAATCAAATAAAAAAGATTGCAGAGAAAAAAATAAAAATTATAAAAACGCTACAGTAATTATAAAAATCCTATTTGTAACTTTATCTCCGTTAAGAGAATCTTGTCAGATTCTTCTTTCTATCTGTCATTATGCTGGCTGAAATCAGTGTCAGTTGTCCGTCATGGCCAATAATTTCATTGCACTCATATCAGATATATTGTATAGGAGCCGAGTCCTATTTAGTGTAGTAGTAAGGCACAACACTATCCTGAAGAAATTTGTGGTTCAAGTTTTGATGGAGACTATTTTTAGAAGGTTTTCAAGTTTAATTTTTGATTTATTTGTGTGTTGTAAGTCTACGGACAATAAATAAAAAAAAGATGGCAGTATTAATTGAGGAGTAAAATTTCCAAAATCTGAATTCATTTTCCCAATTTAATGATATTGTGTGCATACATTTATAAAATCTGCAACATAAACCATCATCTGAGGAAAAAGAAACACAAGTCGTTGATTTTTTTTGCAAAGCCTCTGTACGGAGTTGAATGGAGAAAAAGAATCTCGTTCCAACTTCATTCTCTGTTTTTTTTCTTTTCTTTTTTTGCCACTAGAGACATCAAAACTGATCCTATATTATACTATACGTACACAAAAGATAAAAGCACGATGCATACTTAAATAGTTTTGAGAAGGGCTGAAGAAACTTTCTGTGATAAAGTCGTAAAGATCTAAATCCTCGATCTGATGTGACAGTTTTTAAATGAATTTTAAAAATATAGACGAATTACTTATTTAATAATTTTGTTTCAGAATTTCTTATTTCGCAACTTTACTCTAGAGTTTATAAAACTCTAACATGACTTAATCATTGGCTAAAATTGATCGATTTCTCACAACATTGATAATATTTGCTGATGTGGCAATTAAGAAACTATAACAATTTAGGTTTAGAAATTAAAAAAAGATAAAATTTCCAAAACTGATGTGACAATTATTTAGAAAATTCAAGAGTTTCGAAAATGAAAATGCTCTTACCATCTCTACATTCATGTAAAATACTAACATTTTGAATTTATTAAGGATGATGATCTATTGACAACCAATTATTTAATAATCATGCCGGCACTTCTATGTAACATTGTTAATACAAAGCTTTTATAAATAGAAAAAAGGAAATTAAGTCATTTTTGTTGCTAAAGAGTAAAGATGAACCATTCTAGGTTTTATGTCATCTGATGAAGGATAAAATTTGCATCAAGATACTTTTGAAGTTTAGTTACATTTTTCTTGTCAAATCTTAAAAATATAAATTTTCTTTTACAGTTTTCAACATAACCTAACTTTCTGAGCTGTTAATTGGTGCTTCTATTAGCACAATTATAATCTGACATACAATTTTCTGTTTGATTATAAACAAATACACAGTTCTGACCTAATGGTTCCACATAAGATCAGCGCATGGTACAATTGCCTATGAGAATGTCCACACGAATTAGGAGGCCTTTTTTTAAGAGAGAAATTCAGAGCCTTGTTTCTGGTTGCTTGGTCGGCCTAGTCCATAATAAAACAAAGAAAAGACATACACACAACAGATATTATCCTATATTTTCGTTAATAGTTGTATATGGATGAACAGTAAAGAAGTATCCGATGGATGTTTCTGATAACAGCAATACTCTATATTATGTGGAAGTTCTCACTTTTGAGTAGATTTAAAGAGTATTGACACAATTTAAATAACACCAGGAAATCAATCTCAAATCCATAATAGCAGAAGAAGAGTAAGATGCATTTATTGCAGCACCCATCAAGCTGGTATAACGAGTAGGTTGGCACCAAATTTTAATGAAATAAGATCAGTGTTTTGTACATTATTTGTTGGATAGATCAATCAATTTGTTACAAGCATTACATCATTCCTAACCAAATAACTAAACCTATGTACAGAGGTGTTCAATTTCACACGGTCAAATCTATTTTCCAACAGATTCAACCGAATGCTAAAATACAATTCGTAAAAGACCATGAGAATTAGGACCAAAGAACAAACTAAACTGATGGAGAGGAAAGAGGGAGATAGCCTATCCCTAAACTACTATAACTATTGCAAATGAATGCAGCTAAGGCTTGGTGGTAGTCTGGAAGTAAGCCTGGACCTTGTTAGAGAAGTGGTTCTGGAGCCTACAACATGTAATTAAAAGATGAGTACAAAAGAAAAAAAGAATCGCACCATGACATCATTATACCAGTTTATGTACCGGCGAAAGAAAACACAATTTAGCTCTCATACCGTGTAGCACATTTGTAGTAGATGGTCTCAGGTGCATTATATGTGCGAGCATTGTGAAACATTCTCCTGACATCAGCAACAAACATCTCAAATGTTATGTAGTACAGTTCTGATTCAACTCTCTTTGACAAGGTCTTCAAATCTGAAGGAACCAAAAGAACAATAGTCATGGTGAAACGTGGGCATTGACAGAAGTAACAAAAAGGCACATTCTGGATGAAAAGATTATGCAAAATCTCATAATTAAAAAAAAAACCCATACACGGCAAATCTGAACTGCAGCGACAAACTCATATTACTAATATCATCAAAATATAAGGGAGTGTAGACAAGGGCGGATTTAGAATTTACGTCGGGGGAGACAAGATCTATATTTTTTTTTTCCAGAGAGGGCAAAATAACACAGATTTTTAAATACACATGATTATTTTGCAAAACAAATTTGACAAATCGTACAAATACAATAAATTATTTTGCAAAAAATTTTTTCTCCATTGGATCCGCCCCTGAGTGTAGAGAGATTTAAATTGTGCATTGAAATTGCAAAACTTACCCATTGGATCCTTGATGATGTCATAGTAATCAGGAACCTCGCGCGCATCAACTGGCTCCTTAAATGGCCACGCATCTGGATGATCATTCATTGTCTATAAAAAGTCAATAGTTCAGTTGAAATGTTGCCGATTTCTGTGATGTATGAATTATGAAGGAATAAAATAAAGACAAAAAATATGCCTTCACGAGAGTACGCATGAAGTTATTGACATGCTGACGATGTTGGACAGAGTCAACCATGGCATTGGTTGTCTTGAATCTTGAATGGCCCCACTGGTCTGGTGTCCATCCTGCTTCCTCTAATTTATTTTAATTTTACAAAATAAAAGTTAGCAACTGGCAAACAAATTCAACCAAGGACAAAGCATACAAATATGTACTTGATGGTTTTTACTTCAAGTTGTTGCCAATTACAATATCAGCTACAATTAGAAGTTGTGCATGCATCTAATACAATCTAGTAAACAAAACAGTGTTAACAACAACAACAAAGCTTTTAGTCCCAAACAAATTGGGGTAGGCCAGAAATGAAACCCAATTGGAATAATGAAAAATCAATATAAATAATAATAATATAATGAATAGTAAAATAGTAGTAAAAATAAAAATAGTCGTAATAACAATAACGACGACGACGACGACGACGACGACGACGATGATGATGATGAATAACAACAACAACACAGGAGCTTTCTACTTACTGAGACCAGGAATATCTTCAACTTTCAGCATCTTTTTAGGAATGCCAGCTTCTTTCTATTCAATATGCAGAAAGAAAAGATGATGCTTTCAGTAGAAGAGTTGTAATTAGTAAATATGTAACTGATCCAGACTAGTAAAATAATCAAACAATTATAAATTCATGATCGCACATAAACTTCTTGTTGTAACCTCTTTTGCATATCAGGGAATAGGAGAGGGGATTAAGGGAAGGGCAGTTAAGAGATAAATATAGAGAGTGACCTTTTGGAAGTCGATTCCTTCATAGACAATATGACAGTTCGAAAGTTCTCTAATTTTCTCATCAATGGCCTGAAACAGGAAAATATTCCACAAATAAGACAAGTATGTAAATGGGGATAAATTTACATACTTCTAACCAGTGTTTTAAATAATGGTTGAGTCAGCCAATTATTCGGACGTTTAATCGTATGCAGAGCACAAATTCCGCATATCATGTGAGGTGATTTTCTGTATAGTAATTCAATTTAAATTAAAATATTAATTCACCGATCCCATCAGGCATCACTTTACTCGCAGAAAGTAAACTCCATCTTCGAAGCATCTAAGGATGCGGGGCCCCGTCCAAAACAATGAAGTATGAAGTATGTATTTTTTTTTTGTACAATTTCATTAGGACATTTAGTTATTTTATATGATTTTAGACTTAAAAAAGTTCCACAGAAATTGTGTTATCATTAGATTACATTTTATTACAACTAGATAAGTTAATTCTTAAAAGAAATAAATACTTATATATTTATTGACGAGAACGCTAAATTGTCCGCAAAAATCCGATTAATCGACCGCATAATGATTACTCGCTTCACGGTACCTCCTCCGTTGGAGTGCATTCCATTTTTTAAAACACTGCTTTTAACCGGCCTACTCAGGATCTACTTAAAATAATCCATTTAGCGAATGCAGCAGATGTGAACTTTCTGATTCATTTAGGATTGGATCGTAACAATTGAGAAGATTTTTTAAAGAGTAAAATTGTACCCACCTGTCTTTGCCGGCGAATCATGGTAGCGAGATCAGTGTAAAGAAGCTTTGGATTGATTTTGCATTCCATTAGTATCCCTCCATCATAATCCTTGATGTATCTAATAGAATGAAGATTAATAAACATGTTAAAATTCTAGAGATTACATTGCTGGGATTAGAAAGAAACTCTATGCATTTTCTTTTAGAAAGAAATTTTGCGCCTAAAGCTTTCCACAATAGGATGTAAGTGATGAAGGATGTGTATAGTCCCAGAGAAGAAAGAAAACAGATCAAGTACATTTCGAAAAGAAGCTGAAAAAACAAAATACAAATAAGGCAGTAGCCTCGAAAATAACTGACAAATATATCCTTTTTATTAGAGAAAATTAGTGCACTAGTTATATATTAGTGCACCATATGAAGTTGATACACAGACAAATTAAAATAAGCAAAAGTAGAGAATTACCCCTGCCATCTATTCTTGTCCAGTGTTATTTCCTTGGTGAACCCCTATATATCAAAGAAAAACACAAACCAGACAAGGGGAAAAAAGGCTATAAATAGCTCTGAGGCACAAGTAGCTTGCTTTCTGTGTCTGAGGATGATTGATTGTTAACTAGCGAATGAATATGACCAAAAACCTGCTTAATGAAGTAGCCGACAGCATTATTATCAGCATAAGTTAGGAAATGAGTGAGGTTATCGATGTCCCGAGCATGTTGCTTTAAATGATTCATTAATCTTGTACCATATCCTTTTACTTGTTCATCAGCTGTTATTGCACAAAAAGCTATCTCCCCAAATTTCTGACTACAACAGTGCAGCAGGAGTAAAAAGAAAGACCAAATAAGCATTTTATACAACAAGATGATATCCTGATATTTTTTTAATATAGCAAGTACCTTTCATAAGGGCGATATGTAATGCCTCCAACAACATGATTGTTCCGGATAACCATCATTGATTTGTGGGTTCTGCATTAGGTTAAGAGGTTCTTCATAGAAATCCAACATTAAGTGTTTGCCTACAAACTATTTATTCTATAGATCACAATTCTTAAAGTAAAAAGAAAAAAAAAACAAGCATCATCTTTGTTATTTGTAAAATAAACACACATTTGACTAAACTCAAGTTTAGTAGATTTTCAGGTGGTTCCAGGATCTCCCAGACTAATTATCAGATGATTGGCAGATTTGACAAAATACAGAGCAATTCAGTCATATTTTGCATAACTCTATATTGATAATACTGCGAGGAAACGCTCCAAAATGTGGTCGTCTTACTTGCAGGTATGGGAATGATACGAAATGATTACAAAAATCATAAATTAAGGCACAACGCTATAAGTGATGTCGAATTTAAAGGAGCTGACCTATCCATGACAAGGCGAACAATGTACTCTTTGGGCATATTTGGGAGTTGCCTCGCAAATATATTTTTCAATCCTATTAGCCTGCCATAGTAAATAATTGCAAGTAAACAAGGGAAAAAAAATAAGAGAGAATAAAAACCAATTTTAGGAACTGCAAATACCAAATCATGTGTTGATCCACACCGTCATTAGAACAGCAGAAGAACTTAAGCCTTCCAGCCTCTTCCTACAAAAACCGCAAAGAGAAAGGTATCGTGATATGGTACTGCCTGTCTAATTGCATGTACTGGACCAAACAGATTAGGGCCAATCTGATTAGTTTTTCCTTTCTCCATAACTACATATCTGAGGCTTAGTCTGGCAAAGGCTCATTGAAATTGTCAGTACATTCCGGTAAGGAAGGTTGGCACAAATTTGTACTTATTTAGGTCTTTTAAAATAATTAGAAGAAGACAATCAGAATTCTATGTAAAAGTACCAGTACCAGATAAAGAAACCCACAGATTAAAACAAACCTCTCTCTTGAGGCCTTCCTCTCTGGCAGTGTAGGCCCCACTCGTCTGAATATTATCTGTGAAAATGCTCTTGCCATTTTCCTCCTTCACCACTATCCCCGGCGCCATTCCCGCATTTCCACCTGTACCAGTCTGCCCAGTCCCCCGTTCCTCCTTAACCACTCCTACCATGCCGTCTCCTCCACCCGGTTCGACCTTCACCAAACTCCCCACATCTCTCTCCTGTTTTACTGGTCTAGCCAGCCTGGCCGCAGTAAAATTCCTAATAGAATCATTATTGCAGTTGGTACTGTTATTCCCATTGAGATTCTTATCATCCTCATCGTCGTCGTTCGAGGTGATGACGTCATCCTCGTCGGAATCATCGTTCTCTGGTGGGAGCTCCTCCTCGGAATCATCATTGTCGTCTGGGGTCTCGGTGTCAAACGCCGCTGCCGCAGACGCTGCTGCAGCGGCAGCGGAGAACTTGCGCTTGTGGTGGTTGTGCACGGAGCTGGAGGCTGAGGCGGAGGCGGAATGGGAGTGCGAATGAGAAGGGGAATGTGACTGAGAGCTCCGCGATCGGACTGGAGCGGATCCATGACCGTCCATTTCTAGGGGTTTGGCTCGGGTTTAGGGAAAAGTTTAGTACTTTTACGTTCTGTTGGTGGCGTTGAGAGAAGGGGATGGTTAGAAGGGGTTGGAATGGTTGCTACTTGGAGAATTGAGGATCAGATTGAGAGGAGATCAATGGTGAATTGGCGATCAAAGAAGTAAAAGCTTCTGGAGAGAGAGAGTGGAGACGGGAAATGGAATCCTCTGGAGAGAAATTTTTCTCTCCAGAGAGGAGAGGAGCTTGTTTCTCAGTTCCCTCCCGGACCAATCCAAATTCTTGGATAAAATTTCAGTGGGCCCGTACAGTCAGTGACAAGGAACTGTCCTTTACAAACAGACTTTTTTTTTAATAGATACAAACAGACTCTACATATCTGATGTAGTAATATAACTACTGTGTGAATCTCAATGCCTGTAGATGTCGTTCGATTTACAAAACAAGGGATGTTTTTTTTGGTAAACTAGAGTTGGTTAGTTGAACTTCGCCGAATATTAAATTTTGCAAATGTTCTGGCGTATGTTTCATTAATATGCAATTCATACGTATAATAAAGTTCGTCGGTATGCATGTTAAATGCGTTGTTATGTGTGTTATTTTAATTCGAATGCATGTTATTTTGTACTGAAAAATTAATTATACATATTAAGAACTTTCTTATGCATGTTAAGCGTTTTGTTATACATGTTAAGCGCATAACATGCATAACAAATCGCTTAATATGCATAATTATTTTTTCAGTACAAAATAAATGCAACCTAACTTAAATAATATGCATAACAACGCATTTAACATGCATAACGACACATCTTGTTGCATCTATTGATTGCGTATCAATGAAGTGTATATGTTTATCAGCTCTTTTTTGAAAAGAACTAAATTAGTTCTATCATTTAAAGCAATAAACTAAAAACTATATTTTTTATTTACTCTTACTTTAAAAAATGTTCAATACCTCTTTTATGTTTTGAAAAAAAAAGAACACACATTTGCATTTTTCAAATGAGCCGAATAGTTCAAATAAGAACACACACTCACCTAAGAAGCGAAACTCTATTATATGAATATAATTTGTTAATTTTGGAATCAATTTTTTTTTCAGATTTTGAACTGTAAGACCAACTAAGTATTTCAAAGTTCAAAAATTAGTTCGGTATTAATTAAAGTTTTGCAACCAATGATGTATTTTAAGAAATCAATAACTAATTTTGATTTTTTTTAATTTAAAGGACCAAACTGAAACAATGAAAGTTTTGTGACCATAATGAGTTGATTTTTTGTCACACTTCAGAAATAACAAATAGGTCGGAAGTGACTTATCTCACCACGTGTAACAGAGACGTGTACACGAAGGGCTCAACAAGTAAATATATCAAACAATAAACACATTAGTGACACAACATATCTCATAAATAAAACACACACACACACATATATATGCACACAGATCAGATCAGAAACGTTCATAATACAAAGCAACAAAATATGCATCAGAGTAACGGAAACTAAAACAAGAAGGAAGCCAAGCAAAAAGAGAATGGTCTCGTTGATACCTCGACGACCATTTATCTATCTATCATATATGTGAAACCGAAGAAAATAAAGAAACAAAAGGTTAACACTTGTGATCTACATCCTATGCGTGCTCAGCTATGTACAGTTTTAATAATCCTAGTTCCTAAATTATGATTGCAAGTATACAATCTTCAATTGTAGTATTTAGAGATTGAATCATCAGAGACAATTCGATTTTAGTTTTTTCAATAAAGTAATTCAATGTAAGTCTTGAAAAGTGAGTGGAGTTTGGTGTTTGATTGAAGTAAAAAGGTGGTGTTTGATTTTTAGTCTTTTTGGAATTTAGGTTAAGTTGAACGCAATTACAATAATCTATAGAATCAAAATGAGAGACTTAGGATTTCTAGAGTTTATTATCCACTTGTTGATATCAAGTTGGTTGATTAATAGTTTTTTTGTATTATGAATGCGCAATTAACAAGTTTTGATATTAAGAAATATTTCTATGTTAATATCATATCTAAACTAGAACAATTTTCACCTCTCGGTACTTGACCATCAAAAGGTGCACTCGGTGAATGAGCACAATCAAAGATCCCTAAAGACATCTAGACAAGAGTACTATACGAACTATGTCAGACACCGTGACTCGCAAACTCAGCTGGATGCCCTCAAACCATCTCTAGTTGATGGCCACTTAGCCCGTCCCTCGGTACTCCCCATTAAGATTGGCATTAAATTATACTACTTGTAATCTTAAGTAATTATTAACTATTTATAATAATAATATACTACAACTTGTATATCAGGTCTCACATGCATATAATGAATGTAGATGACATGAAATGTAGGCTGATCAATTTATTGCTACAGTTTACCATTATGTAGATGACATGTGAGATCATATGGTCTTTTATTAATTCTTTTGTTGGTCCACAAGGTTTCCACAGTTTAGTTTATTAACGGTAAATAAGATTGGTCAAGTTAGGTCCTATACAGAGAAAAAGATATAAGCTCCAGAAATTTGCACCTGGAAGCACTGAAGAGGGTCGTGTAGTCAACTCTACTCTAGAGCTAGTTTCGCAGTGTAAACGTTTGCATCAACGTCTTCAGAGTCAGGAAGGACCCCTCCCTCCGCGAGTAGATACATATCAACTAAATCTCCTAATTAATTTTAAGGATTGGTTTAATGAGTTTTTCAGGCAATTAAATTATTTAAGGAATTAACGGGATTCAGAATTGTCGTTCAAGGCTTCAGGCGTTCTACTCAAACCTTTATTAGTTCATTTGTTCAAGTTTGTAATTTACTTTATGGTAATTTTTCTGTAGTGTGAATAAGTCCAATTCTATTAAGGATTCGTGACGTAAGTTGTTGTCGTAAAGTCGATAATGATATCAAGGTATAAAAGAAAACAACACAAGAAAAATCATGTTATCAATTGAACCATTTTTAATTTGTTAAACTAACAAAAGAAAAAAAGAAAATATTATTCTAAATCTCTATCTAGTAAGTGAGTAGGTATATTTTTATATGATATAAAATAGAGAAATTGATCAATATATATTTATATGTGTATATATATATGCAAATATATTTATATTTATTTTAATCATCAACTTCATATCATTTGATTAAATATTACTTAATTACTCATAACTTCGTGTCTCTCCTTTATTCTTATCATTATTTAATTATTATTACTTTGTTGTTGTTATTATTATTATTATTAAGCATAGATTTAACTAAATAGATTTTAATAATTTTAATTAATATTTTTACTACTTAAAATATATAGGAAAATATTTGAAGTACAGAAATAAAAGAAACTCAATGAAACACAAATAAAAGAAAATAGAAATAATAGTTTGTTATTTAATTTGTATAATGTTTTAGGTGTTGAGATCAGATGCTCGAGTTTTAAGTCATGGTATCTGTTCTCGATAGTATCTGTTCGAAATTTGCTCGGGCAATACATTTCATCATTTCCCTCTTTAAGTTTGGTTATTAATCCATGCGAGGCGCCGAAATTTATTTATCTATCGCTTAATTAATTAGGCACATTTAACATTTTCATTCTTGGGACATTTTAATTTGCATTTTCAAAGCCCTCATATTTTATTTGTTCCAAATTTCCGAATTGGGCTGCATATATTTAATTTCTCGGATCACCATTTCGGTCCACGGGTCAGAGATCCGGACCCTTTTTATTTACTTTATTAAGTCCAGAAAGCCCAGAAAGGCCCATGTTGGTCCTCACAGGTCCAGTCATCACCTATGGATCGGTTCCCTCATGATCAAGCAAAGAAGTCCCACAACCCAGTACAAAATCAAACTGTACTGGTGTTAGCAAACCAGTACAACACCATACCAGGTAACAACCAGACTGGTACAAGCACTAGCAAACCATACAAGGACACAACAAGCAGAACATGTACGGTACCAAAGGGTGCAACAACAACAAATATAGTCACAGATTCATTCTGTGCTTGTATAAACAACATGGTCATGCACTAACAGCTCAATTACGACACTTAGCAAGTGTGATTATGCACAATTCAGTTTTTACCAGAAGCATCAGAACTCAACTAACCATTCACAGATCAGTTAAGGGCATATGCCAGTAAATTCAATTCCTTACTCAGTTCAGATTTGGCACATCAAGCAACAATAATATATCCACAATACACATCCAAATCCAAAACTCATTCATGAGTGAAAGAATTCAAGAGTGAGGAGTACCCCACATAAATCAAGCAAGACATCACAACAAAAACAACAAACCAAACAATATCGAATTAGACGTTCTAGGTAATTACCAGAAATTAAATAGCGTCGAAGATCAAGCAATATCAAAGATGGTCGGGGTTATCTTGCCTCTGCCGTCTCGCTGGCCTCCACCTCCCTCCTTTCTCTTTTCTTCTTTCTTTCAATTTCTCTCAAGTTTTCTTAGTTTAACAACTATCTCAACACATGAGCTAAACAACAAATAGAGAAATCGAAGAGGTGGTGCATGGCTTTTATAGACATGGAGGGACGCTAAGCGGGTGAGTTTGTTCTCTCCCAAAATCTTTCCAAACCGTGTGTGCAATTGTACACAAGATATGGTATAAGTTTTATGCCAAGTCAGAAGAGAATCAGTCAAAACATGCAAGTGTTTTTACTGTCTTGCAGTTTTTGGAACCTTTTATTGTGGTCTGCAATGAATTTATTGGAACTCGCAATCACTGCAGTTGAGAAATATTTATTTCCTGTTTTATTTCCCTATTTTTCCTTCTTTATTGCAACTCGAAATGAATTCATTGCAGTCTGTAATAACTTCATTAAGGCCCGAATGAAGGTCAAAATTTGGTATGTTTGATTTGTTTCAACCCATTCCTAATTTGTATGATCTCGAAACCATATTCACTCTGGCACTTATCTTAATCACTAGTATTAGTCAAATTAATTATAATTAGTTCATCAACAATTATAATTAATTTACTTTAGTTCTACATGTAATGTATTCAAACATAGCGAAATATGTATTGTGTCATGTCTTAATTAATCACATTTATATGTCATATCAATATATCATTTAGTATAGTATTTGATATAATACGCATATTGACACGTAGTTCAAAATTATTTATTAAATTTAACTTCTCAGTTCCAACATATCCAAAACTGCAATGATTGTGACATTCTTCGAGTGATTAATTCCACATGAGAATTGGTGGGAGCTGTCAATTTTTTGTATAACACTGTACATAATGATGGGTGCTAAATATTTATCTGGATGGAGTTTTCTTAAGGATAAAAAAATCAAATACATATAATAGGAGATTGTGAGTTTATGTTTATTTTATTTTTGAATTTTTTTTTATTCATTGTTCGTAGACTTACAACACACACCTCCGCAAATAAAGCAGAAAATAAACTTGAAAAACTCCCCTAAAAGCTCTGGTGGGGCTTGAACTCTAGACATGGGCGGATGCAGGTGTACCCAGGGGGGGCAAGTGCCCCCCTGGAAATCTTTTTTGCAAAATAATGTAGTGTATTCGTGCGATTTGTCAATTTTTTTTGCGAAATAACCATGTATATTTGAAAATCTGTGTAATTTTGCCCCCCCTGAAAAAAATTTATAAATCTTGCCCCCCTGACGAGAATCCTGGATCTGCCCCTGACTCTAGACCTCCCCATGAAAACCTTGTGCCTCACTACTACACTAACACTATGTTTATTTTTATTTTTGAATTGATCAAGTAACTTGGTTTGATACAGATTCTAACAGAGACACCTAACAGTAAGAACTCCAAGCTTGGTCCAAGGCCTGACTTTCATGCCCTAGATAGACCTGGTCTGACATACAGAAAACCTCTATTTTCTTAAATTGTAGGCAATTTTTCTACTTCGTTGAATAAATAAAAAGAACTTATATAGTTACTAGTAATTGTGCCCGTGCACAACCACGTGGTAAAATAATGTAAACGAAAACACAACTAAACATTATTTATCAGCTCTAAGTTATATTTGTTATTGCCAAAATAATATTTTGTACCAAAGTTATTTGAATTATGAGTTTCAAATTGTAATGTAAATATATCATATCAAGAAGGCAAACACACATCAAAAGTTAAAAATCCAACTCATAACCCCAGTACAAACGCACATCTAAAAACATCACATTGCAAAAAAAATGGGTCTGAGGGGAGTCGAACCCCAGACCATTGGTATTGCAAAGCTCAAACACACCTCTTAAGAACCCGCTGGATACATCTTACTCACGTGACATTCCTCCGCCAAAATATAATTATCCCCTCCATTGGGAATCGAACTCCAGACCCAAATTCTGGGTACTTAGCCAAATCTGAGAAGATAAACACACACTTATTCTGGTTGCGAAGTTTGCATCAGATTATTTCCAATTGCTTTGAGCGAATTTTCCGAAATTTGATATCGCTTAATAAGTTTGTTGCAGCTCTCTCTAACGATTGCTTACGGCTCTTGTGCGTCTTAGCGGTTTAGCCTGGGTGAACGCACAAACATAACAACATGACACATGATACTTGGTACTTAGCCAAATTTGAGAAGATAAACACACACTTATTCTGGTAGCGAAGTTTGCATCAGATTATTTTCGATTGCTTTGAGCGAATTTTTCGGAATTTGATATCGCTTGATAAGTTTGTTGCAGCTCTCTCTAACGATTGCTTACGGCTCTTGTGCGTCTAAGCGATTTAGCCTGAGTGAATGCACAAACATAGCAACATGACACATGATACTTGGTACTTAGCCAAATTTGAGAAGATAAACACACACTTATTCTGGTTGTGAAGTTTGCATCAGATTATTTCTGATTGCTTTGAGCGGATTTTTCGGAATTTGATATCGCTTGATAAGTTTGTTGCAGCCTAGGTTGCCCGGATACTCCAAAATCATGTCGCACCGCGTATCAGATACGTATCCGACGCGGATTCGCGTGCGATACGGGTGCGATACGCACCGGATACTCCACGTGGTGTATCACATTATTTTAATATTGGGATACGGCAGGATACGGCAAGATACGGCTGGGATACGGCTGGGATACGTTTCAGTACGCAACGATCAGTATTTTGATCATAAGTTCTTCATTTGAACTCCGATTAAGCTGATTCAAAGTGCGTTGGAAAGCTAAGAAAGAGCTTTATAATCTTGTCTTATCATCTAGGATATTCTATCTCTTGATTCCTACAGTAAAATATACTAAATTATAGCAGTATCTTGAATTCTTACAGAACAAACTTAATTTAATCTTAATTACTTCTAAAACCTACATAGCAATATATATTATTATTTTAGAACAAAATACTGGATAACATGCATCTATAATGGTAGTTGAATGTAAACAAAATCAAACATTTTAATATATAATGTGATTTTTTTTATTATTCTCTATATACTCCCGTATCCTAATTTTTTTAAAAATGACGTATCCCCGCACCCGCATCGTATCGGATACGATACCCGCACTCGCACCCGTGCAACATAGGTTGCAACTCTCTCTAACGATTTCTTACGCCTCTTGTGCGTCTTAGCGGTTTAGCCTGGTTGAACGCACAAACATAGCAACATGACACATTATACTTGGTACTTAGCCAAATCTGAGAAGGTAAACACACTTATTTTGGTTGCGAAGTTTGCATCAGATTATTTCCGATTGCTTTGAGCGGATTTTCTGGAATTTGATATCGCTTGATAAGTTTTTTGCAGCTCTCTCTAACGATTGCTTACGCCTCTTGTGTGTCTTAGCGGTTTAGCCTGGGTGAACGCACAAACATAGCAATATGACACATGATACTTCGTACTTAGCCAAATCTGAGAAGGTAAACACACACTTATGATGGTTGCGAAGTTTGCATCAGATTATTTCCGATTTCTTTGAGCGGATTTTCCGAAATTTGATATCGCTTGATAATTTTGTTGCAGCTCTCTCTAACGATTGCTTACGCCTCTCGTGCGTCTTAGGGGTTTAGCCTGGGAGAATGCACAAACATAGAGTCATGACACATGATACTGGCTTGGGTTGGTGCATGACACATGACGCCTGGTGCATGACGCATGACACATGGTGCCTGGTGCATGACACATGACGCGTGACGCCTGGTGCATGACGCATGACGCGTGACGCATGGTGCCTGACGCATGATGCATGACGCATGACGCATGGTGCCTGACGCATGACGTTAGCCGCACGACACATGACGCACAACGTTAGACGCACGACGCATGACACACGACATTAGACGCACGACGCACGACGTTAGACGCACGACACAGGACGCACGACGTTAAAGGCACGACACATGACGCACGACGTTAGACGCATGATATTTTTTAATCAATTAATTATTAATATAGAAAATAAATGTCGCTGAATGTAAACCAAAGATATTGTATTTGAATTTAAAATAGAAAAACATATAATTCTCTAACAAAACAGTAACCTCATACACATCTAAAAAAAACCTAAAATTATACTTAAGGAATTAGTTTTCCAATACGCTGTCACCACAATTGGTAGAACCTCATGACATGTTGAGCCTGCACATGATAGACAAATTGTTTAAATCACGAAACTTGAAGTTGGTTATAATAATGATGATTTGAAGATAGAGAGTATCTAAAATATTAATTTTACAAGTACCTAAGTCTCAAGTCATCATATTTCGACATTTGGGGATTAAAATGGACAGTTGAAATATCTGTCGCAAGCAAATGATTATCTGTCCAATGAGATTGTTTTTTTTTTGTTGGCATCAAAAGTGTAAATAACATAAAAGTATAAAATATGCACGGGTACAATATGTGACATACATGGTTGATTAATAATAACTTTAACCCGAGTGACGAAGATAATAATCTTGTCATGAAGAGCAAGTGTGACTTCAACATTGCCTTCCAAGGGTTTGCCTATCATGACCAGTGGAATGATACTTCCTCTGAACATTACAAACTATTAATGAAATTGCGGTGATTCTTGTGCATTTGTGCTTCTCTTATAATGTGTTGTTTCAGTATCGTTGTGGCAAACTCTTCCCTTTGAAAACTCTGACGTTTTGTTCCCTTCAAATGACTTAGAGATAATTAATCATGTTTGGCGGGAGTACGTGAGGTTATTAAATTGCAGAAGGATTCATTTCTCGTTTCGTTTTTAATTATGCGGTTAGAATTATATCAGAGAGTTGCGTCAGGGTATGAAATTGCGGGTGATTTTTTCAAATACAGAAATGATTCGATTTTATTGTGGCGATGCTGTGTTAGCCTTTGTGTAGAAGTCTGAAATTTTGGTAGAGACGTTGTGCATTAGCAATTTGATCTGACGGTTCTTGTTTCAGCCGCCATAAGCAGGTTTAATCTGACGGTTCTTGTTTCATCCACCTTAAGCAGGTTTAATCGCAGCCACTGAGTGTTTTGTCTTTTGAAGCTCCTTAATAGTATAGAGAGATATAGAGGAAGAAAGAGAAATAAAAGTGCAAACACAACAAAGAAAAACACTGTAAAACCCTTGGCTCAAATGAAAGAAAAATGCCATCGCGAGGGCATATTGATATATGTTTAAAGTAAAAATGTTAATGAATTCACATATGCTATCGATTACAATATTTCCGGTGCCATAAAAACAAAATCACAGAATCAGGACGATTTGTCTGATTCTAGCATGATTGTAAAAAAAAAACCTTTGTAAAAAGCTGTCCTGAATCCGAATTGGATGACTGGAATGCATGCCATAGTTTTAGCAGATTTAGACTTAAATGATAAATGATAACATAATGTAGTTACCGTGCATGATTTGAGGAACAATGATGATTTATTCTACTAACGCCTCCTTTAATTGTGGTGATACAACATTTGGATAGATGGTGACTGCTTTGACATGTACAAATTTAGATATGTAGACTGTTATTATCTTCTAGAATCTCAAACTTCCAGTGGCACTTTGGTTTGACTCTTCGAGTACTGAATTTAAATAAGTTTCAGCCATCTTAGTACTGTAATTCAACACATGAACAGCTGCTTGGCTTGTGCAGCAGCAAATATTGGGCTGTATTACTCAGGCTGCCTTTAGTGGACATTCTGAGGTAACACCAATTTGTATGAACCATAGAAGGTTCTTCAATCATTCATTTTGTCAGCTTTCCCTTCAGTCGGTATCCAATTCTATCCATCTTAGTCTCCTTTGGTGCCATTGATTTAATTAAAAATACAGATGTTCATATATACTCTAGAATCTGGATTGCAAGGAATAATATAACCTTGTGTATTAATTTATCATTTTAAGTATATCTATATTATATTTATCTCGTAACAAGAAATTGAGCATCTGTATACTCTGGTATGACTTTTTACCAGATAGTATAGTATATTAAGTGGGATTTTAGCTAAAATTTCCATATCATTCCAAGATGGATCAGAGTTGGATCGATAAATAAAATCCACAGTTTGAAAATTTTGTCAATAATGTTGTATATATTTTACCTAGGAGGTTCTTAAAATTTTGGTCAATGTTCGGTTATCCATCAACTACATAAACAAAAGGTCAAAAGCCCCCAACTTTTTAATTACTTTTATATAAAACATGACTATTCAAAACTACAATTCAACTCATCTAACAGATTGCTAACAAATTCAAAAAAAATTGTTCTCTCTCTTTTTTATTGCGGCTTGACCTGCCCAACTCAAACACTGTATAAATATAGGGACCTACATCACCCAATCCTTGTTCTGATAAAACCCAAAATAGAAAACAACAAATGGATTCTCAAACCTCTTTCTCTACCTCTTTCTTCTTATCTTTCCTCATCTTTATCTTGACACCAATGGCAGTTTCAGATGCTAACTCAAATCACTTTACCGATTACATTGGGGCCCTATTTCGGGGCGTCAAGTTCTCTGATGTTCCAATTAATTCTAGTATAGATTTCCATTTCATTTGCTCTTTTGCAATTGACTATTCAGTTGCCACAAATCCTCCGACCCCAACAAATGGTGAGTTTGGTGTCTTTTGGGACACTGAAAATATCTCACCAGATGCAGTATCAGCCATAAAACAAAACTACTCCAACGTGAAGGTTGCTCTCAGCATTGGTGGGGCCACCGTCAATAGCTACAATGTCTACTTCAACGCCACTTCAGTCGACAGCTGGGTTAGTAACGCTGTCTCCTCTTTGACCAGCATAATACAAGAGTATCACTTAGACGGTATCGATATAGATTATGAAAGCTTCAGTAATACAAATGACACAGAGACATTCACTGAGTGTATCGGGCAGCTTATAACAACCCTAAAAAAGAATGGCGTGATATCATTTGCCTCGATTGCACCCTTTGCAGACCCCACAGTGCAGAGCATGTATAAAGCACTTTGGGCTAAGTACTCTAGCGTCATAGATTATGTGAACTTCCAGTTTTATGCATATGATGCAGATACAACTGTTGATCAGTACGTGCAGTATTACGACGATCAGATTTCCAACTATCCTGGGGGCAATATTCTTGCCAGTTTTACAACAGGTAACACGACTGCATCGGGAGTGATTTCAGCCGATACAGGTTTAAATGCATGCAAGGAGCTTAAATCACAGAACAAGCTTTATGGGATTTTCATTTGGTCGGCGGATGACTCGCTGAGTCAAGGGTTTACTTATGAGATCCAGTCTCAAGCTCTCTTGGTTAGTTGAGTTTGATTTGGAACTATTTCTCCCTCTCTCTTTCGATTGTGTTAATTGTTGGTGGGTGATGAGTAGATGCATTAAGCTTGGTTAAAAAGGAATAATAAGGGCGCTTGATTCAGTTCCCCTGCTAGTGAAATAAGTCTATTGTTAAATAAATAAAATTATGGCATTTGTAAAAGAACATATGTAATGGGGATTGATTCCTTTTTTTCTGGTTCGAAAAGAAAAAGTCTCTATTATGAATATTGATAATACAATTCAGGCTTTTAGGTTGGGTGTTTGTCATCATGGATAGATAATGCATGGTATGAAGCTTCAATTTTTTGTAGTGCTACATGATTTCTGGTGATTGATGCGATGAGTATTGACTTATTATATTGTTAATTAGTGTGGGAGCTTTGAAAGAGTAACCTTTACATATTAATTAATAGCTAGACCAACTACACCACAAAAGGCTACACAAAGTTGAACGGTTCAAACAAAATATTGATGTCATTCTTTAAATCAGTTTTACTTTGACGCAAACGCAATTACCAACTTGACTTGGAGGCATTTTCATCAAATCAATGCACTGTAGCAAACACAAGGGGGTCACTTTTCCATTTCTCTTTTCTTAGACATACCTAATTAAGCTTTATATAATATAGCCTCAATTTACAATAATTGCATCTAAGCTTTATAGTTGTACCTGAAATTAACGATAATTGCTCTTAGAGGATATCTCATATCCGACACCCTTCAACCAATAACTATTTTTTCTTCAAACATATTAAAGATGTCGTTGTCAACTGACATCACAAAAAGAAAAAGACATTTTAACAACATATGAACATCTAACTTTGAGGAAAAAAAATATATCAGAGCGCACAAGCAATTATGCTTACCAGTATCACTACGCGGAGTAACACGACAGAAACAACTTCATTGGAGAAAACAACAGAAACATTTGTGTGTGCAAAAAGGGATAAAATAGGTAACCGCTCATTCCTAATCTCCTTTTCATCGAGAGATGCCGATGTCTATTTTTGATAATTTGGGGTGTTTACACAGAGAATCAAAATTCGACTGGATATTTCAGAATAACGGTATTAAATTTGACATAGAGACAGACCATTTAATATCCAACCAGTACCCAGAAAACAGAAAACATACTCAATTTCCAAAATGTTTCGAATTTATGAGGAGCTATGACCTACTGTGGCCCATAAAAAACTTGCTCAAATTTCCAGCAACACAGAGAAGGAGAATTTTTAATATGAACGGTTGGATTAAAGATCAACGGTCTAGATTAATAATGTTAATTTTTTTTCTGAATCAGACTATTGGCGATCAAGAGTTAATCTTTAATCCGACGGTTCAGGTCAAATTCCGCGGGGAGAGAAGAGAGAGAGTATTCGCCACTGTTGATTCTTGCATAGAGACTCCATTTGTTCGACTTATTCGACTTCTATGAACATTTAGGATTTAGAGTTTAGGAATATCAGATATGGCACACATATTTTCTTTTTCTTTTTTGCTTTTCCCAGCACAAATTTCCTTTGCTTTCATGGTCATTTTTGAAACTGGTTCTTTACTATTCCTTCATAAATGCCAATTTTGTTGATTGTAGTCTTGACACCAGGTCTTCAACTAAAACTAAAACTAGAAGGGGAAGGGGACATAAATATGGTTCAATTTCTTCAGCAAAAGTTTTATAATAGCACTAACTTTTCATGTCTTTAAGCAAAAGAGCTCCTTTTCACATTAAACTTAAAACAACTTAAAAATCAGTGTAAAATTAAAGAATTGCTGCTATCGATCCATAACACACACACACACACACATTGTAGCAACATATGAACATCCAATAGATCAATAGATCAATTATGCTTATCAGTACAAGTATACGGATTAACGCGACAAAGACATCATACTGATTACTGAGCAGTGGCGGAGCCACGTTGAGTCAAGGAATCAGTTGACCCTCCTAGAAATATTTTTTCAAAATTTGCCATCAAATTGAAACACTAGAAACACTCGTGTATGCAGTATGTTAATGTCAGACCCCTGCTCTTCTCTTATACCGTTCGTTGTCTAGAGCGGACTAGCCAGCTATAGGGGCTGCTTTATAACATTTTAGCACTTAGATCTAAAAGGAACGCACCGGATCGAGAAGAGCAGCGATTTGATGAAAAGCAGATTTCATTCCAAAATTATTACCCGCTCATTCCTAAATCCTAATCTACTTCTCATTGGAGATTAGAAAAAAAAAATGAAAGCAAAAGATGTCGATGTGGAAAAATGAAAGCAAAAAATGCCGATGTGAATCTCTTTTTGAGACTTCCTCTGCTCACAGTTCTTTGTGCTCAATTTGCGGACAGTTAATCTGAACAGTCGGATTAAAATTCAATGCTCAACTGTCAGTACTTAATCCGACGATTCAGATTAACCTGTATTGCGTGCAGAGGATTTCGTTTCGAGAAAGCAGAAGTGACAAGTGATAACTCGCCTGGATTAAAATGGGCTTCAATATAACATGGAAAAAGCCCATTTAATATCCAAACAGTGCAGTAACCTAATAACATAACCACTTTTGACAACCTTTTTTATTTGATAAGGGATACAATGTGGCCCAATAAAAACTCCTTCTCGGCCTAACTATTTAAAATTTAAATGTAACGAACAAGTATAATTTATTGAATAATGTTCCGTAGATATCACATTTGATATCAACTATCGATATCGATTTTGTTGTGCATTTTTAATTGAGTTATCGTACCATAACTATTTCAGTACAAAAAACAACATGTATAATTATTTAATTACAAAAAATAACATGCATAATAACTCAAATAATGTGCACGATAACTCAACTAAAAGTGCATAATAAAAGTGATAACATGTATAACTATTTCATTGCAAAAAATAACTTGCATAATAATTCAAATAATGTGCACGATAACTCAACTAAAGGTGCATAATAAAATCGATATCAATAGTTGGTATCAAATATGATATGTACGTATCAGCTCCCTAATTTACTTGTGCATTTTTCAGGCTGCCATAATTGGTTTGATCAAAGTTAAAACTTTACAAGCAAGCCATAAATTGTAATAACTCAAATATTTCTACAATAAAACAAAAGCCTCAAGAACTACGAACTGTCTTTTAAAAGTACAAGTACAAGTTATATATAGTTCAACATCATCAATCAACCATGCTAATTGAAACCACTCATAATTCAAGAGGCACACACTTAGGTACATGCACAGGAAACTTGTCAATATCATGGCTCCATGCATTCTTCTCCTTTGCACCGTCAATCGACCTAAGTGCACACCAGACTGCGCTGTTGCATTTGAACCCAGAGCCGAAACCAATCATCCAAACCCGGTTGCCTTTCTTGATTCTTCCTTTGGCTTCAGAATAAGCCAACTCATACCACAGGGAGCTGCTAGACGTGTTGCCCCACCGGTACAGAGTCATCCTTGATGGTTCCATGTGCCATGGGCTCAGCTTCAGGCTCTTCTCCAACTCATCTAGCACGGCTCGACCACCAGCATGGATGCAAAAGTGCTCGAATGCCACTTTGAAATCGGGGATGTATGCCTTCACGCTGATTTTAAAAATCTTTCGCATGATGATCGATGCCAAGAACAGTACTTGTTCTGACATGGGGAGAACCAAGGGACCTAGGGTAGTGATGTTGGTTTTCAGCGCTTCACCGGCAACTGACATTAGGTCTTTTGAAAGGGACACGCCAACAAAGCCATCAGCATCTTCCTCTTGGGTTACACACGTGTAGCTCTGGTCGTCAGCTCCTTTGTGGATGCGAACAGTGTGGATCAGCTGGTACTTTGCACGTCGACGGTCAGACCGACGGTTCGATAAGAGAACGGCGGCCCCACCCATGCGAAAAAGTGTGTTGGTGACGAGCATCGGTCGGTTGTTGCCCATGTAGCCATTTAGTGTTATGTTCTCGGTGCTGACCACCAAGGCGTAGGTGTTCGGGTGCACCTGAAATTTTACTAGATCAGATTGGGGTTTGTAAAAGAGAACAAATATATAGTTACATCTAATAGCTTTGTAAAAGAGAACAAATATATAGTTACATCTGATAGCTTTGCTGACGGTAGGCAGCAGCTTAATTAGATATATTATATTTTGTAAACACAAACAATTTAAAGAAGTAATATAATACGAGTATCGAATTCCTACGTTGTTAAGGAATTTAGAATTTTATTTAATAAAATTGTTGTATTTTATTATTATTATGAAAAAATTCTATTAATAAAAAATTATATTATAGTAACAAAGAACAATAATAAAAATAATTAATGTAAATCAATTCTAAAACAACAGAAATCTTATTGACATTAAAATATTTTCTTTATAACTGGAATGGAGAGGATTATATGTGGTACTCGAATATGTTGAAGAGCGAAATTAGTAAGATTAAATCTTGATCATCGCTCAATCATGACAGAATAATCTATGGTTAATTTTTTTTAATTTTTTTGATTAAATCGATCGTGACATTCGTCGATCTGGACATCCAAAATGCTTAATATATAACAAGATTGACGGTTTGTGCATATTATACAAATGAAACACGGCCTTACACCCGTAAGAAACATGAAAAAAAAAATCAGGAAAATTTCCAAAATTTTGGTCGGATTTAATTGGGAGTATCACTAAATGAACTATGAAAACTGATCCAATTGTGGCGTAGCAGGACTACATTCCTCAAGCTGTATATTCAGCCTTTTTTCTGCTGTTAATTTAGAGATGATATATGTGCATGGGTGGTTCATTTTAAATCAGACTAATTAATAATTAATTCCATAACTTGTAATTTTAAAAATTAATACTAAATTCTATTGTTAAGAGTTTGATTTATTTTGGACCATCCAATGCAAAATGAACATTTAAATTTAAGACTACTTAATAATAATTTCTTCACCATAGGAGGGGTGCTCAAACCATACGAAAAATGAGGAATGATAACTGTGCTTATTCATACTTCTATACGTATATATTTTTTTTTCTTAAGGAGTATTTACTCAATTAGATTCTAAAAGTATTATCCCTTATATCTCTTATAAAAAAAAATAGAAAGCACTGTATATTTAGTTACTCAGCGAATCTTTAATATTACATCTTTATGATCATTACTGGGAAGAAATAATAATACTTGGGTACATAACACAGCAAGTACAAATTAATATGCTAAAACTGTACCAAACTGATTGTAAGGAAACAAATACTTGGGAATAAAACATAAGTCGAAGAATGTCCGAATCTGCTGCTCATATTTGAGGCGAGCAGCGCTCTCGTCTCGATCCGACTGTTACAAATTGACTGTCACGAATGAACGACTGTGATTTGACTTAAAAAACAAATTATTTGGCCATTAAATAAATTATGGACGATTCAGATCAGACGAGCAGACCCTCCTCCCCACAGAGTTATTCCGTTGAAGAATCATAAATTAAAAGGAACTTTTGCATCTACTTATGCTAAAACTGTACCAAACTGATCGTTCTGCAGGAAAGCAGGTTTCCATTCCTATTTATTTACATGTGAGTTTTTTTATTGCCTACCTTCAATTAAGTGCTTCAGCATTTAATTTCTAGGGTTTGATTCTCCAGTCTTGAAAGTTGAAACACTGTTTTAGTGGAAACAGTACGGGTCAAATCTTTGTCTCTGAGGATATAATGTTTCGGGAAGTTACTTGAGGATTTTACCGAAGTGAATTTCAACTTTTTACCAGACGTATTATTTTCACTTTTTTCCCGCGCTATGCTACTGTAGCAAGATACACAGATAATTAATTAAGTTCAAAATTTAGAAATGCTTCGATGATGCCTAATTAAAATTGTTGATGCAAGTATTATTTGTCTATAATTTACAAAATATACTAACATTATTTGCATACCCGATTCTGACCCAGGGCAACCAAGGCGATCGCCCTAAACCCCAAGCTCCAGAGGGCTTCAAAAGAAAAAATGTTATGTATATGTGATAAACAAGAAAAAAGATATTTCGAGATTAATGTTTAATGTGATTAGAGTTGTCAACAAAATACGTTTTGCATGTTTTAACATTTCGTTGCGCTTTGACGCAACGTTAAATGTAAGTGACTTTTTGTTGCAATAGAGTATTTGTGTAATCGTTTCGTGCGTTTGACAGCTCTAAATATGACGAATCTGAAGCAATTATTTGCTTTGACTTGAGCTCGCATATTTGCAATGTGCAATCAAGTTTGAGAGTTGTATATGCGTGACCCAAATGAATTAGGAGTTGCGTTTTTTTTTTTCTATTTTGTTTGTATTCAGTGCCGAGAGAAAATAAGTCCATAATAATAATTTTACAAAGTCCACAAGCTAGATTTTGCAAGACAAATCAGTAATGAATTTGTTGCAACGATAAAACAAATCATGAAATGAGTCCGTTTTAGAAGCTTCAAATTTTATTTCAAAATTTTCATTAAACTAATTAAACAGTAAACAGAGAAACTCTGACTGGTTCAGCAGAAATGTCTTCCTGAAAGTAACATGTAGCTTTATGATTCTCTGTTTATATTTACTTTTCTCTACCCACCCCCAATTACTTCTCCTGTCCCTTTAAAAAATATGTCTGAGTGTTCTTGTATTGATCACAGGATTGGCATCTTACCAATTTCCATGTTATACATTTTTTGCATAACTATTGATTGCCAGTATGACCTATTAAGTATCTTGAATTTAATCCTCCGGAAATTCCGAAGAATTACACTTTTGACGTATCGGATATATATAACTTTTAATCCTTAAATTTAGTGTTTCTTTGTTCATCTTGTGACTTGTAAATTGTTTTCTTGTTATATGTTTTAACTTGTGCGCAGATGAGTCCATCTCAAAATCAGAAATTTTATTTGTATCTTTGTTAAGTACTGTTTTTTTTTTCTTCCGCTGACCAACTACAAAGTATTAAGTTAATTTGTGATGCAGCGGTTGTCTATCAGGGATGAGACAAATATAAACTGTTTAAAGATTCTGGAAATTAATTTGTAACGTCTTGATGTAAAAAGATACAAGGAAGAAAACCTAGAACTAGATGAACACTAAAACAAATCTACCTAAAGATGATGATATATAGGCTGGAAAATATATATTCCATAATAAATTCTAGTCCTGTCACTATGACACAATATTAATTGCGTTCATATTTGTGAAAGGAATGCATAAATGCTGCATTGGCTAAATATAGCTATCTTTTGGATCAGAATATCTTTTTGAATCGACATTATTTTATATATATTTGCTGAGCATATTATGGGGTCAGTATTCTAAGAGGGTGGCAGCCCATACCTCACGTCCTCACCTCTACATTCCTACATTCTAAGATTAAATCCTCAGAACTAGGCGCGCGGTTCGATATTTTTGCGATCAAAGTAATTCGATGTGCCTTTCAATTTAGATACTCTTTCAATAAACATACATTACATAATTTAAAATTTGTGTGGGTTGCATTGTCAAGTTTGCATTGTGTACAGACAATGATCACAGAAAAATCAAAGCCGCAAAATTAAAAAAAAAAAACCCAGAGCAAGTGCCAACCTTGAGTTAATTGAGAAACTTCGTGATAAGAATAATTTCTCTTAGGGTACCATATGCATTCTTATGGTACCTTTATGATCAGCATTACTATTAAAAGGTATTTTATCTGAACTGTAGCTGGTAGTAACCACACTTAATTCACTAAAATTGAACTTCCATTTATTTGCCACAAAGAAAGTATTAGTTAGAAGTTTCTAGTGTAGTATAAACTCCATATGAAAATGAAACCTCTTCAACATAATAGCAGTAAGATACCAGTAATTAAGGATATATATACAACATGCACATGTACCTTAAGCACGCTCTTGGCTAGCTCAAGCGCAATAAGCCCGGCACTGCACCCCATACCGCCAAGATTGTAAGCAATGATATTTGTACGGAGCTTGAAACGGTTGACGATCATGGAGGTGTATGATGGTGTAGGGCTGAAGAGGCTTGAGTTCACGATAAGCACGCCTATGTCTTTGGCGGCTACACCAGTCTTCTTGAATATTTCACCGACCACCCCGAAAATGACGGTTTCAGCCTCCTCCCGGGCATTTTCTAGGCAAATATTGATTGGTTGTGTTATTAGTGACATCGGGAAGTATGTTTCCTCTCCCAAGCCGGCCCTCTCTAACATTTTTCGTTGGAATGTGATGCTTTCTTCAAGAAAATCACCGCACTCGGCAAACTGTGTGATGGTTTTGGCTCGTGAAGCCATGTGCTTGTCACCGGGCCTGAAGGTTGCTATGTCAACAAGGTAGATCTTGCGTGGTCGAGACATGATATAAAGAGTGGCCAAAATGACAAGAAGAGCGGATGAAGAAATGACAGTGGATGCATGATAATGTAACAGATTGTGTATGTCAGAGATGGTTAAGGACAGTATTTTCGGTGAAAAACGGATGATAAGTGTTATGAGGAGGAGATGTGGGAGATGGGAAACAAATTGGTGGTAGAGGAGTTTCTTGTAGTTGCTTTTGGCTTGTCTAAGTGTTTTGAAGAGCTCAAAATCCATTTCTTAGATGGTCGGAGCAAATTCCGAAAGATTTTTTATGTACTTGCAACTAGTTTTAGGGTGAGGTCGCAAAGGAAGGAATGACCAGTATTTATAGAAGCTTATGGAGTTGTTTATGCAAAGCCCATAGAGAAAGTTAAGAAGGAGACGGTTGCTTTAGTAGTTAAAGAGTTGATCGGATATCTTTGCTAAAGTTAAGCATTTCTTTAGCCGATTTTTTCAAAAATAGAAATTAGATTAATTAATTATATTTAAACAAAAAAATTACTTAAAAAACATCAAAAATAAAAAAGAACGGTATTAGTAACACCGTCCTTTTTGCAAAAGCCAAAAGAACAGTATTAGCAACACCGTCCTTTCCTTTCCTTTCTTCAAATTTTCCATGCAGATGTTTTGATTGATTTTTTTATTAATAAAAATATTACTAATATAATAGATGAATTAGGTTATATTTAAGTAATTCTTTGTAACAACTTGGCTACGCTCGTTAAAATACGAATCTACCTAATTGAATAGCCAAAAGGACGGTGCTACAAAAATACCTAAAAAATGCTAATCATACGTAATATTTTTTATAGCAACTTCGATTACGCTCGTCGGGACCATAATTAGTATTTTATCGTCGCAAGTCATCGAGCTGTAGATATCCAAGTCTACTTCCATCGCATCGAGTCTGGTTTGCGGTCAGAGAAATGCGCATATCAAATTTGGCTTCATCTTCAACTTATGTCTTAATTAGTAAGTTTTATCACGAGTTTGCGTCAGATTCAATTTTAAACCGCAAATCAAACTCGACGCGATGGAAGTAGACTCAGATATCTACAGTTCGATGACTTGCGACGATAAAAAAACTTAATTACGATCCGACGAACACAGCTGAAGTTGTTACAAAAATTTACCTAAATACAACCCAACTCATTAATTAAAATATTAATATCTTTTAATAATAAAATATTTACGTACAAAAATTGAATTATTTTTATTATTGACCTGAAAAATAAAGAATAACATTTATAATACTGGATTCAAATATTTGACAATAACGACTCTATTTTTAAATGTTTACGTTCGCATGTTAACATCTAGACACATGCGCTCAAAAGTACCTAGAATTTCCTTTTGTTCTGTTGGAATTTCTAATTGCTCTCCGAATGCATGAATCTAAATAACATGTTTGAACGTAAATTATAAAATAGAGTCATTACTGTCAAAGATTTGAATTCAATGTCATAGATGTGATTCTTTATTTTTTCAGGTTAGTTATAAAAATAATTTATATTCAAATCAAAAATTAAATGAACAGTATTCGCAATATCATTCATTTGCCTTGTTTTTCAGAACAGTGTTTATAATATCAATCTTTTCTATTTTTAGAACTTCTCAAATACTCTTTTTGTTTAAAAATAATTTATTTATTTAATTTACGATAATAAATAATGGGCTCAACGGAGGCCTACGTTGGAATAAGTTAAATTATTGTTTATATTTGACATTAAAACACTTCATTAATTGGGTGATGTGATGTGAATCGGATCCGTCGTACATCATAATAATATCGATACAAACTAAAGTAGCAACTAGCTAGAGCCTAGAGGCCGTTCTCTTTCTTTCTCTCTCTCTCTCTCTGTTCTTTGATTCTTTCCCTACGCGTAAAAAAATCGGAACCTCTTTTCCCTCAAAAATAAAATGGAGTTTCATATTGTGTTAGTAAACTAATGAATGCGAGAAGAGTTGCATCCATTCACAATAAATAGAGGTCAGCTGACATTCGCTTTAAATTTCTACTAATGTATATCATATTTCATATTTTAAATATGAATAAAATAATATTTCATTTTTTAATAAAACTGTTGTATCAATCATCAATGTATCTAAATATTACTGATTTTTCTTTTAAAAAAATTGTATATGTTTGAAAACGGATAATCTTGTCAAGAATTTCTATCGTTGACCTCCCAATTTTTATAATATCAATCCGACCTAAAATGGTACATTGACACCTTTATTAGACCGATTGAATATGCTACAACAATTTGAAAATAAAACGGAATGGTATAGTCTTACGTATCTTGCGTATCATTATTAAACAGATGTTCAAACAATTATAAAATTGAACAAAAAGTGATATATGGATTATCTAATACTACAATTAGTCATATAGGATTATCTAATACTACAACTGACCGTTTATTTGATTCATATCGTATCTGATAAAAGCTGATAAGAGCTAAGAAAACTTTATCTTTAGTTTATCATATAAAGATACAGGTAAGAGCTTTTTTGTACTCTATACACTACTACAAAAATGAGATATTATATTTCATATTTTATATCTGTTCCACAAAAAAATCGCTATTAAACGAGTTCAGTACTCTAGTGATAATTTCGAAATTTAATTAAAACATTTAATATCGGACCTTAACAAATATGAATATAAAAGATAAATAGGAATATCGTGGAGGTTTTAATAGCGGATATATGGTACAACAACTATAAAAGCTCTCCTTTTAATAACAAACCTTAACAAAAAGAAAGATATAAAAAATGCATAAGAACTTGCGAGAGGTTGGTTTTAATAGCTGCTACTTGGTACAACAACTATAAAATATTCTCTTTTAATAGCATTTGGTGGGATGGACTCGATATAAAAAAATCTTTTAATAGCGTATTCTTCCAAGGATCCGGTATAAAAGATTTTGGAGCAATAAACTCTCTTATCATGGATCATCATTTCTTCTCAATCCAACCGTTCATTCTTCTCAATCCAACGCTCTTTAAAAACACAGATTCCCACAGATCCATCTCATCTTTAGCAGCCTCATTTTTCTCTCTGTAAAAACATGATCTCTTCATTTTTCTTTCTTCCCACATATCTTTTTCTGCTCCTTCAAATATTCTTTTTCTACATCTATTTATTCCTTTAAAATTTTGTTGCTCCTCCAAATTATTTCTTTATGAGATTTAATTTTTTTGCCTCGATCTGTCTTTGTAAGTGTTTTTTTACAACTCCTTTAAATTCTTGTTATAAAAATAAAATTAGACTATTGGTAAGAATTTTTTACAGCAGAGCATATTCACAAAAAAAAAATTACAGCAGCGAGATAAAACACGAGCATGCAGCCAAAGATACTACCTTCTATTTTCTCTTGAAACCGTATCAACTATGAGCAACAAAAATTAAATTATATTTTATAAAAGGACATATTTGTAAGAAAAAATTACATTTTATAAAATGAAATATTTGCAAAAACACTTGTCAAATCTGACAGTCTCGTAATTAATGCCTATGGGCCTGTTCGGCAACAAAAGTAGGATTAAATCTTAATCCGCGCTCAGGAACTCGTGTTCGGTTGCCTTAATCGCTAAGGAAGTTTAATCCAGGGGTACCCCTGCCTTAAGGTCCGGGCAGGAGATTAAGATTCGGGCAAAAGGAGGCTAAAGGAGGAATTCTTAATCCTTGCTAAGGAATTGATGTTCGGAAGGATTAAGCGACTAAGGAAGTTAAAGGAGACTAAAGGAAGCTAAAGGACGCTTAATCCTTCCTTGCCGAACAACACCTATCAGATCTACCAGCTTTTTTATTTTTTCTACACTTTTAATATCGACTCTTACCTAATAGGGGCTATAAAAGCTCACCTTTAATACCAGACCCTTGACAATATCAACTATGAAAGTTTAGTTCTAATACTGCCCCCTAACAATATCTATTAGTTTAGTGGCCTAGAGGATCAATCATTTGTGATGATTTTCTTGTCTAGTTTTGTGCATTTGATGATTTATTTCATTTTGTTCCTTGAGTTTTAGATATTTCATGGACTATTCGAGTTGAGGACTGAATTATGAAACTCCATGTTTGATTATTAAAACTCTTAATAGTTCATATTCTTATATCATTAGCATGGAACACTGAATGATTATATATAGATTAGTATGTGAATTAATGCATGACCATGTTCCACAGATTACCGATACGGGATATTTGTTTAATCACATAAATATGCATGTACGAGATACATGATATTGGACATGACCCACATTGACTTGTTGTATGAAATGTGTTTGTGTCATCGGGAAAGTCATAAATAAGTATTAATTATATTATCGAAGATATTCATAATTCTAGATAATTAATTTATATTTTGTGCGATTATCAAACGCTATTTTTAACCAAAAGATATAAAGGTAATTTATGAATATACATGAATTATGCTAGGAGTTATGAAAAGTCAAGACGATATATTTGTCCGTCTCATTTCATACGAGATTAGTAATATCTCTGAGTCCCTTGATGTAGTCATAATTGTTATGCATGCATTTGTGATCATGAGATGATACAAATAATAATTATGCACCTAAGGATCAAGAAGATGATTAATGGTCAAGGATGACACATTCCTACGCTTGACATTAATCAATGGATATTACGTGACAAAGAAATTAATACGAAAGAACAAAGGATTATGATTTGTTTGTGTTTGATCGAGCAATCATAATGCATTTCTACATGTCAATTATGATTTATAAATTAATGTTTATTAATTTATTACTGATCATGAATAGATCCTACTAGAGCTCTATTTGACAAGTTGAAGCGTAGAATAATTAATTATGCGGGACATGGTTAATTATATTTGAATTGGATCAATTTAGGTGAGGCTCAAATATGGATGAGATACAGTTGGATTCAGGATGAGCTCAAACTTACGAGAGGGGATTATTTATGAAAAGAGAAGTGAATGACATGTAATGATTCTTGAACAATTACTACCCACTCTATCATAAGTAATATCATTAATATGCGCATGAGCATTTATATGCAACTGAATTTGTGCATAACCTCTCCATCTCATTAATATGTGCATGGGCATTTGTATGCAATTGAATTTGTGCATAATATCTCTTAAATGCCATGATCTTTTGAAAATAAAAAGGTGTGACCTTTCATTTTTGCACAAGATTAAAGGGGACAATAATGCTCTTATTTAATGGCACATAAAGTGTGTATATCTGAGAGAGATATATAACCATCTTGATATTATTTCTCTCTCTCTCTTGGTACGTTGGAATAAAAAAGGAAAAAAAAAGAGAATTCAATTCAAATTAAATAGAATTCATTCTCCTCTCATGTGTTGAGAAGAAAAAGGAGACACAAAATTCTTGTTCTCTTGAAAGATCTAGCAATCTTGCACCGACTCGTCAAGGAGTGCATGTAGTAGAGACTTCACGTTTGGAAAGCTTTCGTGAGACGAGATGAGAACCAACATCCTTGTAGTTGATTCGTGAAGACGCGAGCAACCGCTACACAAAGGAAGTCGTCGCGCTTGGTTTTGATACCAAGTAAGATAATAAACTCACAACTCATAGTTAGATTAAAATTTTATACACATGATTCTTGGAATTTAAATTGAGTTGCATGAAAAAAAGTTAAAATTCTGCATCCCAAGCATGTAACAAAATTCTACAATATTAGCTATAAAAGGTTTAGTTTTAATACTGACCCCTTGACAATATGAGTTATAAAAGGTCAATTTTAATACTAGTTGTTTGCTAACACCTACTATAAACGACAGTCTTTAATAGTGGTTGGTTCAAACCTTTAACAAACCCCCTTTAACAACAACCCCAGCGGCTATTAAATGCCTTATTTAGCCGTTATAGTAGATCAAATATGTAGTAGTGATAGTACATTATACAAATATACATATAAATAAATATATATAAACTATATTTCTATCTTAATAACAATCAAACTAAATTAAAATTTGAGTACTAATTAGTATCTATGTAATGACAATTGATATAAGAAAAAATTGTATGATTTTTTTATATCTAAAACGTTATTTATTGTTGCCCTTTATTATATATTTATTTGATGCTATTTATTTAACTAAATCATACATTTTCATTGAATTATTAATATTTTTATTCATTATATACGGTTGCCCGTTTGTTATCTAAATTTTTTAACGGATAAAAGTAAGATACGAGTAAAATTAATGGGACTTACTAACAGTCTCCCCTTAATCGTCCCCTTAACAGCTCCCTAACTTCGGTATTAGTTACCAGAGCTAATGTTCATTCTTGAGAATGAAAATTAACGCTGTGCATCCAACGCTTAATATAGAAAAGAGAAAGTTTTAGTAGTGCAGATTCTAAATCTTTATATAACATACAACCTGTGTATATTATAGTATATTTTCAAATTTTTATGAGTCAATTTAGCTTCAATTTTTAAATCAATTAAGGATGCATCATCTAAAGCTTAATATAGACAAGAGAAAGTCCTAATAGTGCATATTCAAGTCTTTATATAACATAAAATTTGTGTATTTTATGGTATATTTTCAAATTTTTATGAGTCAGTTTGACTTCAATTTGTTTGCTATTTAGAACTCAACTAACATTGTAGCGTCGAACGTTTAATAAATAAAATAGAAAGTCTTAATAATACAGATTATAAGTCTTCATGCTACATCAAAACTGCATATTTTATGGTACACTTTCAACTCTTTATGAGCCAATTTTGCTTCAATTAAATTTTCTACAATTTTTAACTCAAGTAACGCCGCAACGTCCCATGCATAATATTGACAAGAGAAAGTCTTAATAGTGTAGATTCTAAGTCTTTATATTTCATAAAATCTGTGTATTTTATGGTTTATTTTCAACTCTATATGAGTCAATTTTGCTATAATTTGGAACTCAATTAACGTTGCAGCGTTCAATTAATATATAAAATAGAAAGTCTTAATAGTACAGATTTCAAGTCTTTGTTAGAATGGAATCCTAAGGTCAAGTGCTAGTGTGGAAACGTTTTGGTTTAGATTTTAAAAGCTCAAGTTTCAGATAATTAGAAGGAAGAAGACCCCTTTTATAGGTTTTGAATTCTGTAAAAAGTTAGGTCTTCGGGACAGCGTTATAACGCTATGTTCTGTAGAAAACTTAGCGTTATAACGCTATGATGAATGAAGACAAAATTTTGTGATATTGGATTTGTATTTTTGTGAAACTTTAACTTAGCATTATAACACCAAGTTATGTGTAAAACATAGCGGTATAACGCTATTACAAGTCAGGACAAAATTTTGTGACGTTTGAAATTTGATCTAGCGTTATAACGCTAAAAATAACGTTATAACGCTACACCAGAATTATCCAGTACTTAGGAAATTTTGGACATTTGATCACCTTGGCGTTATAATGCCAGGTCAGGCGTTATAATGCCAAGTCTCTGGAAATTCTGATTGAAAATTTTGTTACTAATCAAAACAATATTTTTGAACAAACTAAAATTATTTTGATAATCTTTGACAATATTTAAAATGTAATCTTGATCATTTGAATTTTTACTTGCTCGTTTTCTTTTTTTAAAAATTGGTTTTAAAATTTGACTCAATCTGGCGTTATAACGCCAAAGTTCAGGACTTTGCCAAATTTGACCAATTTGGTTTAAAATTATAACGGTATTTTCAGGACTTAGCATTATAACAGTATTTTCAATTTGATTTAAAATTTTACTAATTGACTCCCAATTTGAAAATAGCTAAAGTTCTAGAGATTAAACCTAAATCATTTCTATAAGATCTTGAATTCTTGAGCGCCATAATCTCCCTTGGTTTAATCTCTTTGCTTTGATCTTGCTTCAAATTTATGTAATGATTCTTCACAACAAACGCAAATCTTGATGAGATTAAACATTATTTTGCAAATCAACAAATTTGAGAAATTATTTGAGGTAACACTATGCCCATTCAAAACTCAGAAATGTTTAGGAATTGGTATAAAGGCCCAAATTGTACACATATGTTATTTTATGCTTAAAAGTTTGAATTTGAATTATTCAAATCAGTCTTGAATTGTTTGGAAGCTCAAATGGTTGATTGTTTTAGTGAAATAGAGCTAAAAATTCACAATTTTTTTGTAGAATTATTGGTATTTAAATTGATTCAATTTCTTGGGCTTTTGACCCTTGATTAAATTCAAAATGTTATATGTGATTATTTAATAATATGACGACATGTTAATTGCACACATTATGCTTCAAATAATTGTTTCAATCACATGAACATTTTGTTAATTCCTTGAAGAACATTCTTGAGCCTTCCTTTGCACTTGATTAGGGTTTGATAAGATTTTGGCATTTTTTGCACATAAGACCCTCGTTTCTCCCAAATTGAATTGGCCTTCAATTGAGGCCCTTTGTATGCTTTGTCATGCTTCTAATGCTTGTTTTATTTTTTCTTTATTTGTAGGCTAATAAACGGTGGAAGCTTATCTTGTGCCGCGCGACACCATCCAACGACAAATAATTCACGTGTCGCGCGGTACGGATGTTGTCGATTTGATTCAAGGGGTTTACATTTATAAAGTTTATTTGCACGAATCTTACGCAATTGGACGATCGCGATTTTCTGCGCGACACAAGATCTAGTTCCAATAATTGGTACCTTTTCAGGTGCCAACAATGTCATAAAGAATTGAACAACGCACATGAAATTCAAAATTAAATCAAACTCTTGTTGTTTTGCCCCAAATACCCTTGATAGTGAGATCAAACTCAAATTAAATCCAAATTCAAACTGTCCCAAGTCAAATTAACACTTTCTTGATGTTCCTAGATGATCTAAGAACTTCTCCGGATTAAGGGAAATCAAATTGAACCCTCAAATTTCAAATTTCAAATTGAAACTCCAATTTTACTGTTTCGTTTGAAAATACCCCTGATAGTGAAATAAATCAAATCAAAACCAAATTGTGATGTGGCAAATCAAATTGAGGGTTGCTGAATGTTCACAAATGATATTTGGACCAAAATAAATTGAATTGAGCCCTTTGAAATTTGAGATTGAACTCAAATGTGATTGCTTGGTATCAAATCAACTCAAACCAGACTCAAATTGACGAATTCGACTATAAAAATGAAATTGAACTATAAAAACACTTCAAACATGTTCAGGAAGCTCAAAATAACCAAATGCAAGCTTTAGAATCAATTGGATAACTTTAAAAACTCAAAATTAGATCAAAATTTGATCTTGAGGCAAGTGGTAGAGCTCCCCCACCTCCGATGGTTCCTGACCACCGACAGTGGGCCCACTTGAGTCTTAACACCCACACGATGCTAGGGGTTTTAATCAAGCTGCCATGGTCTGAAGCTCACTCGTCACCATGGTCCAGCTTTGGTCAACTCTGCTGGGAAGAAGAAGGAAAGAGAGAGAATGAGGTGTTTGTTGTGATCCAACGGTCCAAATTCAAAAGACCTAATTAAATCAAACGACTGAAATTAAATCTCTTAGTATTTTAGGTTGTATATTTTTGTAAATATAGTAAATGAAGTCCAAAAATTCTGAAATATGTAAATTCTTATAAATTCATGCTCTTCATTTCTATATGATGTTTTGATATATTTTGAGTGTTTTGTCTCATCAAGAAATTTGAAAATCAAATAAACACCATTTACTTTTATTTTTAACAAAAGATTAAAAGCAATAAAAGTACAGAACAACATAAACATGCACATTTGTATACAAAAATCCATAAAAGTCCTTTCTTTATTTTTGAGCATAATTTCTCAAAATAATAAAAAATTCAAAGCCTAAGATTAAATATAAAAGGATATATTTTCAAAAAAAATCCTATATCAACTATTTCAAATAAAACCTCAAATAAATCTCAAACCTTTTTTGCATTGAAAATCTCATTGCATCCAAAATATAAAAATTTGTGAAATAAATATAATTATTTCTTTTCTTTTCTTAAAATAAATAAAAGATATTTTCTTTTAAAAAAATTCATAAAAGCATTATAAAATCTCATAATGCATTAAAATCAATAAAATTCTTTCCCTTAAATATCGTTGAAATAAAAGTCTATTTTTTATGAAAATAAATTAAATATCAAATCCCTTTTATACATATAGGAATATTCCTAAATGAAACTTTATAAGTATGAATAAAAGTAAAAAATTTCTTATAAAGAATTATGTATAAAGAAATATCAAGAAAGTCATGCCTCTTTCATTGAATAGAGAATAAACGAATAAAAGTGCTCAAAGGCCCAAAATAGCATAATTTCCCAAAATTATAAAAGTGCAAATAAAATCATAAAACTGCAAAAGTCTTCAAAAGTAATTAAAATCCTTATATCTTTTGAACAAAGGTATTTTCCGAATGTGTATCATCATCATAATTAAATGAAGATGTGAAATCACACGACTTCAAAGTATTTCAAAAAAAATGTAACCGCTCCAAGTCTACATTAGTATGGAGAATATTTTCAACGATTCGGATCGACCATTCACACTCGATATGATTGAGCGGTTGCGAGCGACTACGACATAAATGCCGACTATGAATCGACCATTCACACTTTTAACAGATAAGTATAGAATAAAAGAACAGATCAATTTCAAATAAGTTCATATACGAAAATACTTTCGACCCGTATCGTAATCACTGACACCTCCCGTCTTGACAGTCTCTAGCTCATTAAAATTTTGACAGCGACTGTTAAGCTGATGTAACAGTGGCATGCTTTAAATTTTAGCACCAAAGTTGCAATTGTTTTGCAGACAAATTCTAAGGTATATATACAGTCTTGTTTAAGTAATCAATATTTAAATATTTCGCTCTTTAGCCACTGCCAACTGCCAAGTTAAAGTATCTCTCTCCACTGTAGGGTTTCATGGTACATATAAAGAATTTTATTAGCATGTGACAGACGAGAGAAGAGGATGCGAAAGACGTACCAAAAAAATGGCAGATGTTAAATGAGAAAGAATATTCGTGTTCAAGGGACAAAATCAATGTAGCCAATTTACTTTCTATTCACAAAAAAGTTTCAATTACTTATTAATTAAAATTTATTTATGTAATGAAGCAACAAATTGTTGAGAGTTTATAAAACTGGAGATTGCAATGAGAAATATAATTACAGAAAAAGCTCGAAAATATATGTGATATCAATTAAATTTGCCTGTCTATGACATGTATGTGCCACTAAATTCAATCAATCGTTTAGTTACTTCAAGCAAGGATTAAATGTGTAGTTTAAAAATATTTTTTTCTGGGGACCTAATGAGTCTATATATTACAATATTACGCAAAGATCAAGTTTCCTTTTGGTACTCAACTTGGATTTTTGTATTAAATTAGTTAGTTACAAAATTAAGGAAAGAATCGCCTCAACTTTCTTGAATTTGGGTGATTGAATAAGGTCAGGAAATTAATATGCGATGGTTACAGCGAGTAGTATATAAGTGGAAAACATATATTTAGCGGCTAGCTCTTATTAAATGGAAATTATACTAGTGAGGCACGTTTTATTAGATCAAGATCCAAATAAATCGAAGTCATTATATATTACCTTCTATGTTGTACGAGTGCGGGTATCTATTCGATACGATACAGATGCGGTGACACGGTCATTTGAAAAATCTTTAGTACAAGTATAGTATTCGATACGATACGGATGTGGCGATACGGCGATTTAAAAAATTTTAATTAAAAAATAATTAAATATATTATAATTTAATAAATTAATTAATTAAAAATAATAACGTGCTTGTCTTAGATATGAATCTTCTCCATGCTTTATTTTCACTCATTATTTTTATTGCTATAACAAAAATTATCATCAATTTTACAATCTGATTGCCACGTGGAGTATCAAAACATATCGAGGCGTATCAGTACCGAATCCGTCGGTCAAAGTGAATAAAATAATTGAATACGGCAATCTCGGTTATGCCACGTCACGGATATGCCACATGGCATACTGGATACGCACCTCAAGGACTATTCGAGTATCCGAGTATCGAAGAAGTACGTGTACTGTAAAGTATTTGAAGTATACGGATAGCATAGGCTGATATTCAAGGAAATCTAGATTGTGGGTATGGGCTTCCGAGAAAATATTCTCTGGTGCACTTTTTGCATCAGAGGAGTGCACTTTTTATCAAAACTGTCGGAATAAAAATCAATGCTTAATCGCCAATGATATAATTTAAGAAGAATTTTGTATTATCAAATCACGAGAATTGAAATTAGATCGAATCGTTCAGAGAAAAATCCCTGTGTCATTTTGTGGGTTTCCAGACAGATTGGAAAAATAAAACTGAGTCGATATTAATTTTCCTCAACAAAAAAAATATATTAATTTTCAATTTCCCAAAAGTAACACGCATTTTATGAGATTGAATGGTATTGAGTCATTTTCATTTTTTAAAAGAAGTGGAGTCTTTTGTCTCAAATCTAATTGAAATTTTGATCTAAAATTTTCTAAGACTGAGTTTCGAACATACGACCTAACCCATTCTCATATTAATGAAGCAACTGAACATCTCATTTTAAAAATAACCCAATATACTAAATTCTCAGAGTACCAAACACTTCCTAATTAATTGATAAGAAACGTATATGAATGATATTGGATTGATCTTTCAAACTAAATTGTGTTATCTAATTCAGATGAAAATTAATAAAATGAAATTAAAATAGGTAAACATTTGCTCTGTAAATTAAGAGTGAACAGTTTCTAAAAAATATTTTCTATTTTTGTCCGCTAATCTTCATTCATCTAATAAAATTACGAGTCGAAAACAAGTAAAAAGAGTACTCTTTATTTCTATTTTCTTTCCTCTCTCCCATTCTCAGTCTGAAATACAGTAATGAGAATGGGCATTAGTGTAATGCATTTTATAAGGGAGACACCACCATCAGAGGCGGATTTAGGATTTCCGTCAGGGAGGAACAAGATTCAGGAAGGAGCAAAATGATGCACATTTTTAAATATACATGATTATTTTACAAAAAAGTTTAACAAAACGTACAAATACACAAACTTATTTTGCAAAAAAAAATTTCAGGATGAAACGGCTGTCCCTCCCTGACCTCATGTAGCTCCGCCCCTGACCAGCATGGCACCATGCATGTATCTAGCATCGCCTTGTGCTGAGATATTAGTGAAGCACATGCTCCATCATGGGTTCTCACTACTCGCAAGCCGTACTTAATTAATTGGTAGCCAGACCATTATGCATTAAATGCATACGCGAAGTCGAAGGTAGTTAGGTAAATATGATTATTGATTAGCCTGCATCAATTAATTCAACTATTCATGCATACATGACAGTCATTTGACTCTCTCTGTAATCTGTATCTAGTTGGATTGGATATATAGTATACTGTTTCTGAATCATTCATTTTGATTTCTTAATTTATTTTATTAATGGGTTCCTAATTATCACCCAAAAATCTTACACAAATTTTGGTCAGAACAGTTTTTTTTAATTTTTTTTTGCTGTGTGTCCATCTAGATCATGTCTACTGAATTATGGTAAGATTTTTGTCATATTTTGGCAGTTTGAGAACCTTTGGAATGAATTTTGTAGACAAAATAAGACAAAGGGCATTAAAATAGCATGCGTATCCTAATATCCTGTTGAAATACCAACTAAAACTATGACTATATGGCCATGTGGTGGATATATCATGACTGCACAGCATGTGTGAGAGAGATATGGTAATAAATTCGCCAACCGGATTCCCAATTCTATTCGCACCTATAGTCAGAAAAGTGCCAGTTCTTAAATCTTAAATTTAGCTCGAGCATATAATTATACCTCAATTTTTTTAATATTAGAAATTTAATAAATAAGTTATAAATAAAAAGAAAGATTGTTATGAAAGTTTGAAAATGTAAAATATCGGAATTGTCAACACCGATTTTTTGAAAAAAAAAAAACTAAAAGACCGGTGTTGTCAACACCGGTCATTAAACCCTTCAATTTTTCTACGTGATTTCCTTTGTATTTTGTACTCGAAAATTTTATTAATAATAATATTAATAATTTAATTATTGAGTTGGATTATATTTAGATAATTTTTGTAACAACTTCAACTATGCTCGTCAGAGCCATCGAGTTATAGATATCTGAGTCTACTTTCATCGTATCGAGTTTGATTTTTGATCGAAGAAACGAGCGATTCAAAATTGAATCTGACGCAAATTCGTGTTAAAAATTACTAAAGTTGAAGATGAAAACAAATTTGAGATGCACATTTCTCCGACCGCAAATCAGACTCGACGCGATAAAAATAAACTTGAATATCTACAGTTCGATGACTTGCGAAGATAAAAAAATTACAGTCCCGATGAGCAATTACAATCTCGGATTTAATTGTTGGTGTTGACAAATCAGACTCGACCAAAAGAAAAAGAAAAGTAGCGACCATCTCTATCTTTCCAAATTTGCCTATTTATGCGTCGAAACCGGGTTTCGATCATATCTAGAAACCTTGGCATGTCAATGTAAATTCAGTATTCCAATTTCTCATAATATTAACATTTTCGAAGAATGTTTGAACGTCGTTCTCTGAAATAGGAAGGAAGAAAAATTCCTTACTCTAATCATCTATCTTATTGATGGAGTCGAAATAATCAGTTCTTTTCCGAATTAATGGATATCCAAGAAGTGGTACGAGCAAACTCATAATACTCGAGGAAAAGATTAACAGTAGGCTCTCGGCTAGATAAATCTTCGAAATATGAAGGATAGGTAGAAAAGAGAGCTTGGAAGGAATATATGTGACACCAATCAACAACGACGTGGTTTTCGCTGCAAAAGAGAAATCAAGTTTTAGGAAAACACCTTTGGAGATGATATTCGATATTATTGAATAGGAAATGCGTGAGAAAGTTACCTTATAGTGTTCTTCTTCGGAAATATCATCCGCACCCTCAAACGGCATATCACTTTTGATTGAAGATGAATCATCTTCTTCTCTCGAAGGATTTTGTCCCTCGACATCTACCGAAGGATTTTCTTTCTCAGTTACTTTGGAGAAGTAAAGACATATATGATCGGATACTGACCTAAACAAGAGAAGCATATATAGAGGACCTAGGATCGCAAGCACATCGACCTAGAGTTCCAAGTCATTGCAGGTACACTTGTATGGATACCAGGTCGATTTTTTTTCGGAACAGGGTTGGAGTTTGGTTTCTTCATCCTTTTTCAGGGGTGATTTTGATATGAGAAGAACTTATTATTAGCTTAGTGCTAAATGAATTAACAAGCAGTAGTGGCATCCATCAACGTCTACAGAATGTTTGAAAGCAGATGACTTCCAACATGTTGACTAAGACCGAATGAACTGGTTTTATTGTTTTACCAAATTGTTCAGAGACAAACCTTGGCAGACAAACATATGTAGAATATGGCTACCACAAAATTCTGATATGAAGAGGCAAACACAAACGTTTACAGTCTAATCAAGGTTCCGAAGTATCAAATATAAATACAAATGATAAAAGCTTGTTTCCAAAATTTTACGATGAACTAATAGTCTGATATATCTCATGATCACAATCAGCACCCCCCAACAAAACCAACTCTACAGTTCTTCCTTGTTCTGTACATGCAAACTAGCATTGCTCCGTCAATGGTTTAAACTATGCTACATGTTCCTGGAAAGCAGAATACTTCCTGTTATTAAATTCAACATGATACATGAAAGCTAAGATTAGGACAATAAGGTCATTAAGCATCATTTTATTTTCAACTTTACATTGTAACTTCATCTAATATGATTAAGGAAAGGGTAAGATTCATTAGCGATTTAGACTAACTAGTTAAAAATGCAAATATTACATCCAGGCATTGAAAACAATTCAAACAATGCATTTGTTTAATTTAGGGTATATTTTCCCACCTTCAGGTTGTTTTGAACCAATTATAGAAGACTCCCCAAGGTGGCAAGTAAAAACTAACCCCAAGGTAACACAAACATTTCATTCAGGTTGTTTTGAACAATAGATAATAATTGTGAACTTGCTTGCCAGTTAAGTCTGAAAAGGTAATCAATGGTACCACTTTCCTAGATTACATATTTGGTGAGTTCCTCTGAATAACTTTCTTTTTTCTTTTTGTTCACTTCTTAAAGATCATTTTCTTCATTTAAATCAAACATTAGAGTAACAGAACCTAAATAAACATTTCATATTGGTCTGAAATCTACAGTTCTTTGTAATTTCAATTTCAAAAGATTAAGCATGCCTGTACTGCAGGACCCATATACATGCCAGATCGCATATAGAGATTGTCGGGTTGATCAATTGCTTCGAGCCATGCATATTCCTCTTCGCTATCCTCCATTTCTAAATTCTCGGACCCTTCTGTTGAAATTAAATTAAATAAAGTATCAAAGAATTACTATTTAGTGATATACTATGTTCATATTCAGTATGTACCATTAAAAAAAGACAATTTTGCTAGTGGCAGATTCAGGTGAACGATAATCCCGGACACGATATGAAATTTGAGCCTCTAGAATACAAACATATAATCCACAGCCAAGCCCAGACAAAATTATAATTCAGGCTACATTTGTGCTACTGTATAAGGAAAAAACAAATGAATGGGTAGTTGATTTTCAAATATAAGCCTGGGCTTGCCAGGCCTGGATTGGCCCTGAACTTTGCA
>CAXKVX010000775.1:0-146423 GCA_964058865.1 Eleocharis quinqueflora
TGTCCTTCTAGTTGAAAACAACCTTTGCACATCTAGATAGGGCTGTTAATATAGCCGTTTAGGCCGTTAGGTCTAGGGCTGCAAGAAAAATTCGTAGTTCGTAATTCGTTTGAATTCGATTCGACAAAAGTTCGAAATTAGTTCGTTCGATTTCAATTCGAAATTAGTTTCAAATCAAATCAAACTAGTTCGAAATTGTTCTGAATCAAACTCAAACTAGGGTCAGTTCGTTCGAAACTGTTCGTGAACTAAAACAGTTCGAATCTTGAGATCTGAACCGTCAGATGATATCGAGACTATTGATATATATGTAGTCTGTGCTACGAGTTCGTTCGAATTAGTATCAAATCAAACTCAAACTTGACATAGTTCGTTCGAATGTTGTTCGCAGACTATATAATTCGAATGTTGTTGATATTTTTCTCCCCCTTTCTCAACACTACATTATTTACTTCATCTTCATTTTTATTAGAGATAATTAATTCATGTATCTTTAATGTTAGCATCTTCATCTTCATTCAGATACTTTCTAGTTAGTTCACATGCACTCTCTATTGCCAACATCCTACTATTTATTCTCTTCAATTAGATAATATTTCTCATCTTCGTCATCTGCTTTTACTATTTTTCAGTTGAGCAGCAAAAAATCTGTAGTTCATAATTAGTTCGAATTCGATTCGAATCAGTATCAAATCAAACTCAAACTTCACATAGTTTGTTCGAAACTTGTTCTATTTCAAATCAAACTAGTTCGAAATTGATTTCAAATCAAACTCAAACACAAGCCAGTTCGTTCGAGTTCGATTCGTTTGCAACCCTAGTTAGGTCGAACAAAACTGAAACCAAAAATAGCTATGTATGTTTGGGCTGACGTCACAATAATGAAAATCGGCTTGTTTATCCAACGATAAAACGAAACGGCACGATAACGGTCTTTATCGTTTCGTTTATATCGTTATATCGTTTATAGAGGGGTACGTAGAGATTTTTAGAGAACGCCCTTACTCTAGCTCTGTTGTTCTCTTTCATGTGTATCGTTTATCGGTTATTTCGATCGAAATTTTCTCGTTTTTATTTTGTTTATTATTTAAAATTTAGGAGTTTGTCGTGTTACCTGTTGTCTGTCAAAAGATAATTTTGATGCTTTCTCTCTCTCTTCTTTCTTACCATCCACAACACCATGAATCCATTCAATGATCTCTCTCTCTCTACCGTGTCACTTGCATTGCATTGCATAAGAGTTGACTTCATCTTTTCCCCTTTGTTTTTCTTTTTCTTTTGTTTTGACCAGCCATGTTAGATGGAAAAAGTCAGAGCAGTTTGATTTGGACCATATTCTTATTAGTTCTCTCTATTTTGAACAAAAAAAAAAAAAAAACTAGTCATGCTCAAAAGTTTAATTAGACTTTCTAATAGATCTTCCCAACGTATCTCTTGGGTTAATTGATGAAGCCATGAAGGATTTCCTTTGTATATATATATACAACTCAGAAGTAATCTTCCCATTCATCATCTCTCCAAATCATAGTATACTATTACAATCATACAATCTCTTATAGGAAATATTAAACTTGTAATTCTCAAATTTTAGTTATTCTGTCATGGAATTTACCGTGTCTGACGAGGTATTGGGTACGTTGATCCCTGTTGCGGTGTACTGGATATACTCTGGCATGTTTGTTCTACTGGGAGATAAGCTAGACAAGTATAGGTTGCACACAAAGGCTGAAGAAAATGCGAAGAACATCGTCTCCAAGCGAACAGTTGTGAAAGGCGTATTCGTACAACAGGCATTTCAGATTGCTGTCTCACTGCTGCTATTTACTGTAATATATTAATTAACTGATTATTATTTTTTGCAACTTTAGAGACTAATCATGCATGCTGCCTTTTTTTTTAGTTTATATTCCTTATTCAGTGCATTCGTTTTGATTTGAAAAATCTGCATGTCTCTGAATATATTTTTCTTGCTAGCTGCATATATATTATTAGAATTTCAAGATTATTTCGTCTTGAAAAAAAGAATAAGATGCTAATAGCTTGCTTCAGTTGCACATGAAAATGCAAGTTATCATGATATACTTGAAACTAATTAAAGATCGATCGTTGTTTACCCATGTAAATATATTGATGCAGCTGATTAAGGATGAAACTGCTGTGTCGAAGCCCAATCCACCTCTGTACATTATAGCTGTACAATTCACCATCGCCATGTTTGTATTCGACACATGGCAATACTTTATGCACCGGTACATGCACATCAACAAGTTCTTGTACAAACACATCCACTCCAAGCATCACATATTGGTTGTACCATATGCATTTGGTGCACTCTACAACCATCCTTTGGAAGGCCTAATATTGGACACGGCAGGCGGAGCTCTCGCATTCCTAGCCAGTGGCATGACGCCACGTGTTGGTGTCTTCTTCTTCTCATTTGCGACTATTAAAACTGTGGACGATCACTGCGGTGTCTGGTTGCCTACGAACATCCTTCATTTTCTCTTTGCGAACAACAGTGCATACCACGACGTGCACCACCAGTTGTACGGTACCAAGTACAACTTCTCGCAGCCGTTTTTCGTAACATGGGATAAAATCCTTGGGACCTACATGCCGTATTCAATGGAGAAGAGAAAGGAGGGAGGGTACGAAGCACGACCGGTAAAAGATTAGGAAGAATTGATACGATTATTGCACTATTTGTCATGAAGTTTATTGGCCAATTAAAAATAAATAATCATTTTTTATTATTATTGTTATCTTTTGGTTTTCTGGCATAAGAAATATTGTTTTTGTTAATTCTGGGAAACAGAATTCATAAATGTAAACGAGTTTACTGATGTGCATAGAGAAATAAATTTACATTTTAATTTGTCAAATTTAAATTCACTAATAGATGGAACTATATTGATTGCCTCATTAATTGGTCCTCTTCAATGCTTCTTTGAATGTTTCCTTCCATTTATTTCTTTAGATGTGACACTCACACTGTTATTTGTCATGCATGTGGGATCTAAATCAGAAATATATACTGTCGTCAGATCTAAATCGGACGGTGGGATATTGGGCTGCGCACTTGTGGACTGGTTTATTTAAAGGAAGAGATCCGGCCGTGAGGATGACACAAATGAATCTTCTTTTAAAAATTATCTGTCAGCAATCTAAAAATTTATATTAGTATTATCTTTCACCAACAGTGATGAATGTAATTAATTTGCGAGATAACGCACAAAGGTTAAAAGAGAAGCATGAGCAAACCAAACATTATTCATGCCTCTAATTTATTACATGTGATTGGTTGGATTTGTTTGAAAACACAACAAAAATTCTTCAGTGTCTCATACGATACCTGCTTTGAGGAAGTTGTTCTTCTGTCGCGCAGCAGCTACGAACGGCTCAGATTTTCGACGTTGTAGATTACGGATGACTCAGATTTGATTCAGAAAAGATCTGATATTATAAAATTTAACTTGCACGAATCTCAATGCAAATCAAATGTTGAAATTTGCTACGCAGCCCGCACAGTGTTTTTGCTGCGCGTTAGAAGATCTCATTCCGTGCTTCGACGGGGAAAAAAGCCGAAATTCAAGACTAAGATTTAGACTTTCTACTTTTTATTTTTCAAAAGCGTTGCATTGAAGACAGTATGATACTTACCGTTGAACCCAACTGGGGCCACAAGTCAGTAGTATGAGTATCTGCTTCTTTGTTATTTTTCTTTTTTTTTTCTTCTTTTTTACTTTCTTTTGATTGGGCTCAGTCCTTTGTAAGCCCACGGGCTCAGATATATAAAAATAATAATTGTTAGTGTGTGCTACATATTCTGATCAAATTTTTGCATGAAATATGGATACGACTTTTTGTATGAGAAAAGAAAATTAATGTGCTCCTTTTTCCTTTTTCATTTTTCACACCAAAAATCATTCTTTAGTACTTGTAAAACAATCAAATGAAATTATAATTGAAGCTCGATTATTTTTAGGCCACGCTATGCCCCTTTGAAATGGCACCTTACTACCTTACTACCTTACCAGACTGATTTTAATAAATCATAAAACAAGAGTTGTCAATAAATTGCATGTAGAAATATATTTGTTTTGACAGTAAGATCTTGAACAATCATAGAATAAATAATTAGTTTTGACAACAATCCGTAAGAAATCTAGATGTACAAGCTCCAAGGACAATAAAAAATCGTTGAAAATGTCGTTCATTTTTCATTTTCGGATTCTTTTTTAGTTTCACCACACCTTCAGGATTTATGTATCTTCTCTCTTAATGCATCTATTTGGAATAATGAATTCTTTCATTTATCATATATCTCTTCTACTTCTTGTTGTTTCGTTTTCCAAATTCTATTGTATGGTAATAAAATACAAAATTTTATTTCCACCCTTTGCTTCAATTTCTTTGGTGACAAATCTACCTCACTTCTTAAATCATCAATAATTTTGTCGGCTATCCATCTCTTATTAGCATGTTTGTCACCACTTCTATTTACTCCACTACACGTGTGATTTTCTTGTAAGGTTCTCACAAAAAATGTTACCGCGTCTACATTCCATGCAACATGAATTCTCCAATTACACTCTGACTTGCACAAGTTGCCGTAATTCGTGATGGTTCGCTCTTACTCATATAAAACTCAAAATCATTTATGACCGCATGATGACTCAAAGCCCTCCTAAATGCGACAACATGTGAATAATGTGCACCTACTTGCATCTTAGGATCATTCTTGTCATATGAATGAAATTCTCCATCATATCGATATTAATATCATCCTCGTTATCAAGACTATGATAACTCTCTTCACTGCGACAATAATTCGAGTCATTTTCGTAATCTATGCCCACCACGTTTTCTGCCTCAATATCACCTAAACAATATTTACCACCATCAAAATTCGTATTAGTCCCAATCACTACGGAAAAAATGATTTTCTGCAACTCTTTGTTTTCGTCGGTTATATTAAATTCGGGTGTAGAAGTGTTGGTCCCACCATCGGAACTAGTTCTTCATCGGCTTTTCTAGTAACCGATGCATAAAGCAAGAAATTCACATTCTTTATTTAGTAAATCTGCTGCAGAAAATATCAGGATAAAGTGCTAGACGTATGTACCCATTGTTTTGTAATCACCCGATGTAGAAAGATGTGGAACTTTTTTTGGAGCTCCTCGTTTACATTCTTTATTAGAACCTCAGTGTAGAAAACTTAGAAGTAAAAAAAAAAAAAAGTCGAATAAAATATCGCAACAAATTTATTTTGAGATTATTTTGTAATCCTTTTTGTTTTGTTTTGTTTTTGTTAAAATAGCCAATTTGCTAGTCTGGACAACCTCAAATGTGCCACTTGACTTCAACGAAACTAGAATATTAATTGCTACTATTAATTAAAACAAACACAAATGTGCCAACATACATGCAATGTTGTCGATAAGTAAAAAGAAACTGCGCTATTAAAATAAAGAAAGTAATAAAGAAATTTGGAATGTGGTTTTGTTTAATTAATTAATTTGTACATGCTTCGAATTAATAGCTAACATTAATTAATAACAAAAAGATGATAATGCCGCTTCGGTTTTTGTCAAAAAAGAATGTCGTTTCGGTATTAATTAACAAAAAAAAATAGCGTCTTTAAGCTCTGCATGCTCACTTTCAATAAAAATATTTAAATATCGTTGCTTCTGTTTATGCAAAGCTAAGCCCTTTAATTGCATCAGAGTTCGTACTATTCTCAACTTGTAATATCAAACCCCCTGGATAACATCACATCCGGTTGTTTACTACAGTGCTACAGATCTGGATACTTCGCTTCCTGCAGTGCGGTACATCTTCCTAGAGAACATCTACAATATTAATCAACAAAAAGAATAAAAACACATTAAAGAATAATATAACATTCTCGCAAGTACCGTCCTCACTTTCTTTGCACTTTCTCCACTACTGTCGTCTTCTCCAACGCATTTTCCCATTTCTCCAGTACTTGCTCTTCTAGTCTGTAGCTAACATTTGGATCATTTCTTCCGACAAACTTTTGGTGGCATCACAAGCACCCAATCGACTCAACAATTACAGTTTGGAACTTTCTAAAGGTATGCACTAAGTGTCAAATTTAATACAAATTCCTTCTCATTACACTATTTTTGTTTGAACAAAATAGAAGAAAAATGTACTAATAGGAATTTTTGTTTTACTTCTCATTACACTATTTTGGTTTATTTTAGTAAGTGATAGCAAATTCATCACTCGATCAAGTAGTTAATCATATGCTTAACAGTTAACACCAAACTAAATCCTAGCTAAAGACCCTAATTTTCAATAATAATTGCAAGCACTTCATGTTTTTTTACAATAATAATGTACAACTTGATTAATTTTATAAATTTAAATTTGAGGATAGGGGTATACTTACTTCGATAACTTTGTTAATTTCTCAGTGAAGTTTCAAGATGCGGAACCAGGCGACATTGTCCAATGCTTACCCCTGCATAGGTCCATCCCTGGTGGTAGTTATTAAATGAATGAAATTGTTACTTGGCATGTGATGGTAAAATTTCAATATTTTGTTTCTTACTCAAAAAGTGATACCTAACCCGTACCAGACAAGCACAGAGAAGCATTCTTGTTAACAATCTAATACTTGTATATATGGTTCATCCTTTGATCCTTCCTCAAAGATTTTTGTGAAGTCTAAAAGTGTTCTGGTCTGTATTGTTCCTATCTTGTCAATTTATTTGAGGGTTCTTTTTTTCAGGTTTTGTTCCAGGTTTGAGATGACCTTATCTTTGTTTGAGCTGACTGAACCCATGCACTGTCAATGATCAGTATGTATTATGTATTTATTGAAATAAATAATGCATGAATCTAGTTATTGTTTTAACAATGGGTGAAATATAGCTCTCAATTTGATACAAGTAATTAAAGTAGCTGGCTTCTCCAAAGATGATTTGACCAAAATAGTTGGCTTTCAATTTGGCTAGCTTTCAAGCATAAATTAGCAGGTTCCTGGTGTGTTACCAGACTGGTACAAAAATAAGGAGTGTGGCTTCACAAATTAACTTCAGTAGCAACCTTTCGCTAAGACAATTATATGACACTGTAATCAGTTCATCACAATTATTATTTATATATAACAGTCTTAGAATTAGATAACTGATATTTGTTCCAAAATAGCAATTAAATCCAGAAAAAGGCTGCACATATCTCCACTACTGAGGCACTGACCCTTCTCAAGTCAAATGAAGGCTAGATGTTGCATTGATTAATTATGCAAGTAACTTAATTAATTGTTAGTGATGCAATATACACTATTTCCTAAAATTCATCTCATCTCATCCCATCTCACTGTTACTCTACACTTTACGTGTATTGCAATCTATTATGATTAAATATTGTTAAAATTGAAGATGCATCGATTACTCTATGGTCTATATGTATGCATGCCTCTCAACCCCACAATATTATCATTATGCTTCTTTGTACTCTGTAATGTTGTTCTCCAGGAATAGATGTGTAAGTTGATGTGTATAGCTGAATCACTGAACATTGTTTTCCTTCCTATTTTGATGCAGTTTTGTCTCTGCATTCATGTCAACAAAGACAACAAGGAATGCCAGTTTGTATTAATTTAGTTATTTTTTGATAATTTTTGTCAAAGTTTGAAGATATAAATAGATGGTAGAGTTACCATATCTCTTTAATGTAGCATGCATGAGATATTGTTGTGTCAGAGATATGTAGTGGTAAGTTGTGTTGGATCTGCTTTGTTTAAGAGTATTAAAGTGTATGAAAAATATTCTAGATACTTATCTTAGGTGCTACTTTTAGTTAAATTGCTTTGTTATTTTGAATGTATCGATTCGGTAATACAATTCTTGTTCCAATTGTAATCATCTTTTGCGTAACACAAAATCGGTTCAGACAATTTGATTCTGTTGTTATATTTAATAACTTATACTGAAACTAAACTGTTTTTTTTTCTGTTAGTCAAGTGGAATCATGTATGCATACTACTATTTAATTTTAAACGAAATTAATTAATTAATTAATTAATTAAACATATAGAAACACAGTTAATATATAATTGTGGTGTGGTAGCTTCTAGCTAGGTGATCATTACATAAGTATGATCATACAATAAAATTGAAGTTGCTCACCCAAATAGAACCTATTCACAACCTGGGTACCAAATTTTTTATATATATACACTCTAATTAACACAAACCTGCACAATCCTAAACTCTTAATTTAAACCAACAAACTCAAAATATATAGCATGCATGCAAGTGCAACATTCTCTTGTCTCAGCTAGCTCGACGAGTCGACGACCATGATTAACCACCTGACACGCCTCCTCATCTCTATCCTCCTCCTCAAGTCTCTCCGAAGCACATCGGCAGACGAAAACCTCATCCACACTGTATGCAAGGAGTCACCGTATCCCGACACGTGCGAGTCGATACTCCTCTCCGATCCACGTGGCATCCTAGCCTTCAACCGGCAGGACCTCGCCTTAGTGGCGGTCGAAGCGACGATCTCCACAGCAGCAACGGCTAACAGGGATGCGGGGTACATGGCAGGCCAGTACATGGGTTTGCCACAAGGGGAGCCGCTAGCGCAATGCGCACAACTGTACCTGATGCTTGCTACCGACTTGCAGACCGTGAAGGCCAGTCTGAAGGCGTCGTCATACGAGGAGGCGTATCAGGCAGCCACCGACGTGTGGAAGATACCGGATGCATGCGACAATGAGTTTGCAACCCGGAGGCTGTCGTCGCTGTTGGCAAAGAAGAACAAGGAGTTGAACCAAAAGATCGCGCTGTGCGTGAATCTGACGTATCAATTGATTGGTGCGGGGCATTATTAGAGCAGCGATCGATGTTGATGAATGATGATCACTTGATCTTGCTGTACTGAAACTAATTATACAATTTTATGTTTTTATCCTAATTTCGGTGTGCTGTCAAAATTAAGAAATGTCAGCTCATGAAAAGAAGAATACATGTACTGTACATCCGAAAACAAATTAAAGGATGCATTCCAATTTTCCAATCAAAGGATGCCATTTAAATGCAGGCCTGAAGACCCAGAATGAAAGCCCTCATAGTTCGTCTGAGGCTTTTGTATTGAGATAGATAAGTTGGTCACTGCGATTTATTGAGACATGATTTTGTGTGTATGGAAATGAATTGGAGCATCTACATATATATGCAAAATAATATTGGTACTACATTAGCCCCCTGCTTTGCCTTCCTATTTCACCTGCATTTTATTTTTTGGTAGAATTTCTTTTTTATTCATTTTCCGTTGATTTATAATACACACATCCACAAATAAATCAGAAAATAATTTTGAAACACATCCACAATTTGCTCAGATTTAATCATGTTTTCTTTAATTTAAAGCTATCAAAAGTACCCAACATAACGAAACATCATTTATCATATTTTATGTGCATGTAGCTAATTCAAAGCATAGAATGATTAACTATTAATATATAAATTATGTTTGTTGGTGCACTTGGAATTAACAAAGAAAGCTCTTTTTATTTTTTAAATAAAAAATAAGAATAGCATTAGACTCTCTCTTGTGGCACACTGTGGGAGATATCTGGTATAAGTGATGCTGATGCAACCCTTTAACCTAACAGGGAGGAGAAGAAACAGGATAATTAAATAATGGCTAATTAAATAAGATTATATTTCATACCAAAAACTATGAAATGCAAGAAAAGAAACAGGAGAAAAATGGAATAACCAATTGCCAAAAAAAAAGTTGTGGTTGTGCAACTTGTGTTCAATTTTAAATTGCTCCATCCCCTTTGTTGGTGCATTTCAGATTTTTTATTTTATTATTGTTACCTGATTGAGTGAATTCTTATTAAGTGTTTTTGCCTTTTAGGTGCATGTCTTGGTTTCTAAGCTTTTTTTTTTTTTTTTTTTGACTGATAGCAGGTTGCTATCACCCCTCAATCAGCACTCCACGTTCTATTCAAAGCGATGTTGATTTTCAGTTAACAATATTCTTTTCTGATGAAAATATGATTTTTTTTAGTATAATTTTGTATAGGATACTTTTTGTAAATTAGCTTAAATATATACATCACGAAAATTAAATTATATATACTCGTCATAAAAATTGAATAAAACATGCACATACATATGTCACTTAAATATTTAAAAAAAATAAAATTTACTAATGATAGGAGCAAATTGAAACAAGAGAAGAGAACAAATGACTATGATTTTAGTGCCTCATCAGTGTTCATGAAACTAAATTCTAATTAAATATTTTTAAATCCTTAAATATTACAACTATTTGATTGAATATTTCACATATATTCTATTGTATGTGCAAAAAATATTGCATCATTTTAATTTTATTTCAATAATCATCAAGAGTTAACAAAATCAAATGTTCAAATTAGACGATTTAACCATCTCTCTTAATTGATATTTAAACGAAGTTAAAACTTTATCATTTTTATAGACATCTAAAATACATCTAACGATTTATATTTCAAAATCTAAGCTAGAAACAAGAAATAGACACGATGGTCCCTCCTCTTGAAACAAAAGAGATATTCATGTGGACAATTGAACATAATATAAAAGTGAGTTTACTATGGACAAAATTTAACTCACATCGAATATAATTATTGATTGCCATCAACAATTGTGCAATCAACAATCAAGTTAATTTTAATTCATAGTTGAATTTGCCAAAATATAATATTTGGTACGTGAAAGGATCCAAAAATATTCAGAAATCTTATTAAATCAAACTCAATAATTGAGAAAAATAATTGAACCAAAGCAAAGTTAGAGTTAGAGATATAATTGAACTAATCTGAATCAGATTCAGAACGAAACACAAACATTTTTCTGTTAAAACTTAGACGTGGTTAGATAATATTATGGCACCTAATATTATGTTATTTTTTATTAATTGACAACGAATTTATGACCACGACCCGTTTTATATTTGAGTTCTTTTATTCCCTTATTCTTTATTTATTTATGTTTTTTTTCTGCTGAAAACCGCGTGTTTACATACTGTAATATTTTGATAAAAAAAGAAGAAGAAATAATATAACCTTTAATTTTTTTAAGCATAAAATGTTAAGTATAATCAATTTTATTTAGTATAAAAATATTTTGAAATAGATCAGGTATTTCAGTTTAGACGCAAATATAAACATTTATCATGCATTTAAAGTAACTGAAAATGTTCACTTTTCCAAGCAGTAAATTAACAATCACGTTGAAATTTTAGATTTGGTTTTTAAACCATTCAAAGTTACACATTCGTTTTCTTGAAATAGCCAAAAATTAATGAAAAATAATTGAGAAATGATGACCGAGATGTTATGCTTAAAAAAATATTAAAGGTAATTGTTTACTGTTATATTTTAATTAAAATTTTAACAGAACTTGAGAGGAAATGAGTCAAATTAAACCGCTATAAAAAATAAAAAAAAAACCAGAGAAGACCAAATCCGAGTTGGAACTGGTCACACTCGTGCTTGACTTTGTATCTCTTTTACTTTCCTCTCCATTTCCTCAATTTCTGAACCCAAAACAAGATAAATATGTACCCGAGTAAGCAATGGAGAGAAACTGCATCTTGGGAAATGGAGAATATAAATAAGCAATAAGTGCAGAACCAACTTGGTTGTTCGCTCTTTTTATTTCTTACGGTCTTCTGTGTCTCTGTTTCTGTAGTAACTGTGTGGTTTTGTTTTTCCCTCTCAACTAATGTGCATTAGTGTCTAGAGAAGAAAATATAATTGATAATCACTATAAATGACAACAAATATAATATATCAGTTTATATACTACAAGTTTCTAATGAGTTCTACTCCTAAACATATTTACTGTATTTATCATATTTATATATAATTTGATTTTGCAAAGTAGTTTTGCTCATTAAATGAGAAATCTCATATTGTTGTTAGCATTTAAAAAATATTTTTTTTTCCTAATGTCAAAATGACAATGCAAAATGCAAGACTCGAAATTTGTAAAGAAGTGATTATTGTGAGGTTCAAATATTGTGAAATACTCGAATAAATACATAAGGTCTTATGTAAAGCACCTGTAATTGTAAATTGTTGTAACCAAACGCACAGGAAGCTACACGGAAAGCATCTCAGGGAATCTGAAGCGACGATTATTTGATAGACCCCTGGTTTCTGGTTTGCCGTTTGGTCTCAAGTCTTAATTCTTACAGAAAATTTTAATAATAACAAAAATAAAATAAAATAATAATGAGTGGTAAAAATCGGAGAAAATTATCAAAATTGTATTTTCGAAATCAGCAACTCAGGAGTTAATTTCGACTGTCTTCAAAATTAATTTTGAAATCTGTGACTCCATAATTAATACTTCTAAAATCAAATCTACGGAATAAAATTAATTTCGGAGACAAGTAATTTTAGAATTAATTCCGAAGTCACTCTTTTTGTAAATATTATTTTGACAATTTTGTTGGGGTTTTTTGCAAGTTGAAGTATTCTTTTTGTTATTATTAAAAAAATTGACAATTCTCAACCCCCTTCTTCATCTCCTCTCCTCTCCTTTGAAACTTGAAAGAGATATTACAAACAAACAACCACTTCCTTTATACATTATTATTTCACACCCCACCTCCTTATTTCTTCCTTAATTCCTTCCTCCTTCCCCTCTCAGCCACAGAGGCACTCACCATTACCATCTCTCTCTCTCTCTCTCTCTCTCTCTCTCTCTCTCTCTCTCTCTCTGTGCTCTGCTTTGCTCTGCACACAATTTGAACTGATCTTCTTCCCTGCCAATTGCCAAAGCATGAAAAACCCAAACATCACTCCAAAGTTGATCCTCTTCCATCCATTCCACAAACCCACCTCCGGGTCGTCAAGCGGCATCTTCTCCTACCTGGCCTCGCACCACCGCCTCCTCCTCCTGCTCTTCCTCTCCTGCTTCACCTTTGCTTCTCTCTTGACCTTCCTCTACTCCTCCGCCTCCTCCTCCTCTGCCTACGCCACCGACTCCAACACCTTCACCACCATCGCTGCCACCACCACCACCACCGTCTCTGCTCCTCTCCCGATCCCCGTCGTCGAGGCCCTCATTCACTACGCTGCCAACGTCAACTCCACCGTGCGCATGCTCGAGTCCGACATCAGAGCCATTGCCAATATTCTGCGCAGACGTGGCCCCTGCAATTTATTGATTTTTGGCTTGTCCGTCGAGATGCCGCTTTGGATCGCCCTCAATTCCGGCGGTCGAACCGTGTTTCTCGAAGAGAATCAATACTATATTGCATATCTCGAGCCCCGACACCCCGGACTTGAGGCTTACGACGTCACCTATACCACCCAAGTGCGCGACCTCCAGGTAATTTCATTTCATATACATATATCAAACATTGTTGATGGAATGGTGGTTACAACTTAGAAATCTCTCAATCATGAATTTAATTCGGTTGTGATTAGGAAGTTGTTGTTGTTGTCTGTCTGTAGGAACTGATAAACACTGCACGCGCCACACGTGCAACCGACTGCCGGCCAATTCAGCACCTCCTCTTCTCCGAGTGCCGCCTCGCAGTTAATGATCTACCGAACCATCTGTACGACGTCGATTGGGACATCATTTTGGTGGATGGACCCAGCGGTTGGTTGCAGAACTCGCCCGGCCGCACCGCATCGATCTTCTCATCTGCTGTCATGGCAAGGTTTGTTTATCTTCTCCCAAATAATTCAAACTTTCCATTGATTATTCAATTGTTAGCGTGTACAGAATTAGGTCTCAACCACTAAGTTCAACATAATTAAAAAAATGTGTTATTGTTAATTTGTTATTGTACTACCAATAGTTGGTGTTTAGTGGTTAGCACTTAGCACATTGATTGAATAATATAGTTAGATTCTGATGATTGGTACAATGGTCCTATCATGTAATTAATTATAAGTTATGTTTCTTATTGATTTATTAAAAATACACATGATATGCAATTAATATACATTATTAACTTGGGGCATCAATTTTTACTCGCTAAAGTCATTGACCAACTTCAGATGCGGCCAATCTATAGTATATAATATATATTTCAATTTTATTTTAAGGTTTTTAATAACAGAGTCTTTGTACTACTTGTATTTATTTTTCTTTAATCTTTTTGTTTGGAATAATGATGCTGATACCATCACGTTCAGAAAGAGAAATAAAACTAGCATTATGATCCTTCACATATCTGTTATTGCAGATAAATAATTCATGCATAGATCTTTGCATAATCATCCTCTGGTTTTCATTTTTTTGAATTTGTGGTGTTTACTGTACATTTTAAGTTTTGAAAGACAAATTGACTCCTTGATTAGCATACATTCATAATTTCGAATTGTGATAAAAAAATTGTGTTCTACTTGTACAGATCGAGACGTGTTAGTGGTAAGACAGAAGTTCTAGTGCATGATTATCAATTTGGACTCGAGAAAACTGTCTCTAGTGAGTTCCTTTGCGATGAAAATCGCATGGATGAGAGCAGCACAAATAATGTAGGCCATTTCGTGATTCCGAGCGGCGGGCCTCGAGATGCATTTTGTTTCAATGCATCTGATGATGGTGCTAGTAATCGTCGATTAAAAGCCACGGCCGATGAACACCCTCTAATTACTAAGTGATACATTTAAATTTTTTTTTTGTTAGTTTATTGTTTTTCCTTTTTTTTTTTGGGAAGAATGGTATGTTCACTGTTCCACAAACTTAAAATACTTGGTATATTCAAAATACTTTCTTTGCCTGTACAAAATATAGCTGAGATTATGAGAAACCTTCAGGATTTTCTCCACAAAAAAAACATAATAGATGTATTATGAGTTTATGACCATGAGGGGGAATAACATTTGGAGTGTACAGGAGTTTTTCTCAATATTTTTGGGACCTATATGAAAAGTGTGTCGCTTTATTGTGGAAAAAATAAACGTGGAGATAAAATTGGTGGGGGCCCAAGGGGAAAGGAGGTGGTTCTGCAGTCAGGATCTGACATGGTGTGGACCCGCATTTTCAGTGGAAAGGTGTTGAGTGGTTGGTTGAAAATTTTAATATTTGTGTTTATAGCTGGCACTGGCATACTGGCATACTGGCATTCAACATCAAATTAAATGATATTTCTTTGTTGATGCTAGCCAGGCCAGGCTTACAAACTTTGTACCAGTGTTTGTTTCAATCTCAACCTAAGACAGACATGATACAACTGTTATTAATAGAAGGTACATAGGCTGTCTCTTGGATTGGAGATGCGTATTGGACTTGTACTATCTCTCTCTCTCTCCATCTGTAACAAAATTAGAGATAATATAATAATATAGTAGCTCCTGTTAAGTGTTAACCTTGCAATTCAGTACTATAGTGCATCAATTACTTGCAAGGTACTGTTTTAGTATGAAAGTAAGAAAAGTGATGGTGAGAAATGGAGGGGAGAGATATTGACTTGGAACTGGTGGATAAAGGAGAGGATAGATTGAACTTGAAACAAAAGGTACTCTTTATTGGGAGCATCTTTCAAACCCTTCAATTGTATTTGTTATATTATATTATGTGATGGTGATCTTCTATCTGTAATTTTGGATTATTCTAAGCAACAATTTCCTGCCTTTCTTAGGTGAATGTCTGTATGATTGGCAATTCCCAACCTCTCCATCAAAAACTAAAACAAATAAACCACGGAAAATTCTCACTTACACCCCTACAAAGCGCAAAATGATATAGATAGCCTTTCTCTCATTAAAAAATAAAAAACAACAACAACAATAATTACTGACATCCCCTTCTTAGAATTGTTGAATACTTGCTGTGAGTTTATATAGTTTTACTTTTATTATTTTCTGAAAGCAATTTCTTTGCATTTGCATGGTAGGAGCAACTGATTATGGTAAGATTTTTTTGAAATAAAAAAAAAATCACTCCAATGATCATTCTATTGTAAGGTTAAACAAATGAAGTTTGACATCCTGTAGTAATGATATCCATGACATCACCTCACATTTTAACAAGGATATAGTATACTTATTAATTTTACAAGGGAACACGTGATTCGGTGAAAGCACGACTTCAAACATGCATATCATAATTTAGAAAACACTCAAAATAGACATGAGATATCCATTTTATATTGCAACTGGAGAGATACCGGTCCCAAAGGCAGCAAGTGTTCAACCGACACGCATTTCCAGCTGGTACTGAATCCAGGGGCACGTCGGTACCGCTTCAGGTCGGACCCGATCTGCTGTAGCACAGTACCGCACTACAGCAGATGGACGGTCCGGATCGACCGCCAATTTCGGGATCGACCGTTAGAGATGAAAATCAAGGAGACCTTTATATTTTGACACGAATCTTGATGCAATCAGTTCGCGATCGGACGGTTCTGGTGCTGCGCTACACCGTCCCGTGCAGCACCAGATCCCATTCCCTTCAGGTCAGGTTTAGGTCGCAGCCGTTTGACATTTTAACACCAATTAAGAGAATATGTAGCAAAGTGGCGCATAATATCTCACCCCAGTTGACATGTATGTCAGTATGTATCCCTTTCCATGATTGGTACCACCAGAGATGTAGTTGATGATAAGTTCAAATTTGTCGCAATCGTTTGAAAATTCGGTGACGTTGGTTCAAATGTATTATTTCTTAAAAAGTTTGATGGGTTAGTTATAGCTAATCCATTTTTTTACGAAATCGAATTCCAGCCCAACACCCAAAAGTAACTAGACATATAATTAATCTATGCACCATGAAAGCTGGGAACTGGGAAGTGCACGCAAAACAGTATACGCGTTTATTGTCAGAATATTTTTAGTTTAAATATCCATAATCAAATATTAACAAATACTATTCACACGGTTGCAGAAATCAAAAGTTTCAAACACATTTTTTAGTCAATTTATACTATTCAGATGTTTGAATGATATAAAGACAGTGTCTTCTAGTTTCAAAAGAACATGAGAAATGCAGAATATACACTATAATAGGTCATGTATCAAACAAAAACTAAGGGAGATAAAAGCATATCATCCTTACTCTGTACTACAGAGTTAACATACGACAAAACAGAATCAAAAGTTTCTTTATAAGCAGTTTTTCTTTTTGAGGTAGGCGAAGAGCTACTAATTTCCATTCCTTTTCTTGTAAGCAGTTAGAAACAACGTAGCAGGGTAACAATGCACAAAACAAAGACTTTTCATCTACAACAGGCCAAACCATGGTGTAAATGACATGGCAAACAACAACAACAACAACAAACCCAATAAATTGGGTTTCAATTATATAAGGACTGAATTTTACATTGGCTCGAGACAGTTCAAAAAACTACACAAGGCGGAGTTGTAATTCACATCGAAAATAGTGGAAAATACAACAGAACCTTATATCACAGACAAACTGTAGATTGTCAATCACACAAGAATTAAATGGTACAAAAAGTAATATAGGATACACAAGAATATAATCAATCAACTTACAAAACAATAAATTGGGTCTGCTTCTTCACAAACCAGAAGAAACGAGACCATGCAAAGTGACAATGCCAATGACGACATTTTGGTGGTCGATTACAGGAAGAAACTGCACAGGTGAAGGGGGAGACTCCATACTTTGCATCGCCTCCACTGCCTTTGCATCTGCCATTATTGTTCTTGGGCTCCTATCAAAGTACAGGCAAAGGACGGAATATTAGAAGAACAAAAAACAAGAGTGGAAAGGGAAAAAATGTTTTGACACATTAGTAAGTTCTAAAAAAGTAAAGGGAACTCATATTTTAATATTATCGAGGATTAGAAACGAACAACATAAGTATTGCGATTGAACAATAACACAAGCTGCTTGTTAGTTGGGCCTAAACATTTCAGTACATTAGTGCATTTATTGTTCTTTTAGGTTTTTATCTTTTTCTCAACCAAACTTTCAAGTTCTCAGCTGCATATAACCACTGAAACATGTATGTGGTCCAGGTACCATTATTAATGACTCACTGTTGCTACACCAGTTAGCAATGTTCTTTCTTTACTTAATTGTTTGCGTAAATGCACAGGACAGCTAACTTAAAAAATAAAGAGCATTGCAAACATTAGAAGTTATCTTTGTCATCTCATGTTTAACCTTGTAAAGCAGTTAGTTACTTGACACAAAGAAGTAATAATAGACTAACTAATGAGTCTCCTACATAAATTCAATTTCCTTCACGGTTAGTAATCAAGCTTCCATTAAGTCTAAAATACTCCGTTGGACTATCAACTAGTAAAGGTATACAATTTTATTTTTCTACTAAAATATTTTCATATGATTTTCTACACATACCGATTGCACATCTGACCCACAGTGAGATTGAAAATGGCGGCCCCGTTGGCCTTTAGTGCACGCCTGAGGTCACCATCCGTAAATGTACCCATCAGCCGATACGAGTCATCTATGACAAGTAGACAGCCACATCCTTTGCTAGTGAGCTCTGATAACTGATCCATTATCATATCTCCCTCCTTACATATGGGTAACTCTTCTTTCTTCTTCATCACATCTTTCACCTGTGTAAATTTATGTATTACTTAGTCAATACTGGCAATATAGCAGGCTTAATTGGTGTAATGGTTGTATTGACACAGCAAAGTTTCCCAAAAATATTGTAAGAATTCCTGTTAATTTTGTAATTTCTGGTTGCCAACAAATGAAATTACATCGAAAAGAGTCCCTTCTCTTGTCAGAAAATTCAAGAGTATCAATACTTCTCAACAAAAGTAAGAATATGTATACCAACCAGTTCTGGCAAAGAACTTAACTGCTGAGGTACCTAAGCTGGTATCTTACCAGCAGTACCAGAAGTTTATGTTTAGAGTTTAATAGAGAATTAAAGTCAAATTTAAAATGCAATTAATGCTAAATATAGTGACATACAGACAAAAGTGAACACTATATGAATGGAAAAGATGAAAGGATTATGATGCATCTGCAAGAGCTTGCAGACATTTTCTAAAGTCAAGTGAAAACTAACCATAACTAAATAAGTTTATTGACATGTTGCTAAGCATGGAGAGTCATCAATCAGATTGCACAAGAGAAAAATCATAAAGACCACACCCAAAGTGTGGGAGTCTAAATTTAGATAATACTCGTGAAAGTTGCCAAATTGTGGAGAAAAATAAATTGTCAAGGGATCCTAAGTCCTAACAATATACAGAGTACAAAGACAAAGATAAGCCCAGCAAATTTTTGGACCATTATCATACTGTGAATACGGACAAAGGGGCATATGAAGAAACCCTAACTAACAAATAATCTAAAATCCCAATAAGGAAAGATGATGACCAGTAACAACCTACTAGTATTCTTTAATTGCCAATGCATTATATTAGTACCAGATCTTATGTCAAAGACATATCTGCTATTGAAAATTCTTGACAGTAAATAATGCTTGCAACCACCTTTACCTTAAATATCAGACTCTTTCCGATCTTTCCAGCAGGATGATTTGTTGCGTACTGATCACGTGCGACCTTGCGTGCAGCCATGACAGAAGCCACAATTGTGTCACCAAAAACCATCTGCACTGCAGCCGATGTGAGCGGTGCAAGGTTAAAAGGGCATATCTCACCCTGTATTGGCAAGTGCACATTGACATCGCAGAGTTTTGAGAGAGGGTTTCCTTCAACTGAGGTCAGAGAGATTAGATAGGCACCTTTTGCTTTCGCACAGGGGACAAAAGAAAGGAGCTCTTCTGATGCGCCAGACTTTGAAATCAGTATGATAATATCGCCATAAAAAACAGCACCTGGTGGAAATTGTAGAAGTGTTTATGGCCGGGTAGTATAATTATATTAAGCATTCTCATCAATATTTTACTGGTAAGACTTGAGAGATAAACATGCAGCATATGTGTGTGGTGTCAGAAAATAATCACATACCAAATTGATATGTTTTATTTCACCTAGCTCTAATTATTACAGGGTTTTCTAGTGACCAGTGCAAAAGACATGCAAAGCTATACCTATCTGAAAGGACACTGGGTCATAAGAAAGTATTCCAGTATAACTTGATGTAAAATATATACCTAAACAAAGCAGGTGGGAATAGGGATGAGGAATAATTCATACAGTTGATTTGGTCTATTCAGACAATAGGAGGAACTTTTACTCTAATTGCTTAATCTAGGGCGTACACCATCTACTCATCTATTTATCCATTTGCAAAATTGAAGTACAATGAGGCTCAACTGGGCCTTCAGAGTCAAATTCTGGCCCAACTTTTAATATACTAAATAGTGACCTCTTAAAAAAAGTTGTTTGGATCTACTCTCAGGAAAAAAAAGCACCAACAATTTGGTCAGGGTGTCGATGGTACAATACGGGTCGGGTGAAGTTATTTTCGTACATATATCCGTTTGAACTACTCTTACACATACTTTGTCTTTATCCGTTAAAATTTGACTGACCCTTACTCTACCCATACCCGTTAAAACTATAGAGTAACGAACGAGTAACGAATGATACGAGTAAAATTAATAAAATTAATATAATATTTTTCAGTTTTATAAATAAATCATATTTTACACAAATACACCTAAAATCAATATTTTTCATAAACACACAACAAGAGAGCAAGTAGCATATACATTAACAAGAAAGAATAATATATAATGCAAAATACTAGATTAGAGTTATAATTATGCGATCATTTTTTAAAATATTAAACAAAAGGATGATAACATTAAATAAATAATAAGTTGAATGAAATTAATAATGATAGAATTCAAGAGACAAGCGCTAATGTTCTGTTAAAATTAAAAGTTTTATTGAAAAGAGGATAATTAATTAGATGGTCTCCTAAAAAACTTAAATTACTAATAAGTAATAATTAATTACTTTTACAAATTTTAAATAGATTATACATATTTATCTATATTTATACATATTATTTTATATTTATCCTATAGAATAACGGATACGAAATAGTCTTTATCCGTATCCTTATCCGTTTAGCTAACGGAAATTTTTTTTTACTCATATTCATATCTAACGAGCTAACCAAAGCAAATTTTATCCATACCCGTCTTATCGAATACGATGAGAACCGGGTAAAAGGGTTTCGGTGACAGCCCTAAATTTGGCAATGTGCCAGCTATGTCAAAAAATGGTACGCACTGGTATCTGCTTGTACCAGTAATACCAGATACACTGGTGGTTTTTATGGGTTATCAGGTCTACTAGGAAATCAAATATTTCGTCCCTAGCAACAAAGGTGGTGATAAATCAATATCAGAAGAAACAACTAACTACATTTGGAGAATTACCTAAAAATTTAACAACAGAAGACTTAATTGATAATTGCACATTAAGTTTACCTATATCTCCATGTAGCGCATCAACAGGAGACAAGAAAGAAGCACGAGAGAGGCCAATAGAAGCCAAGGTCTGGGCCAATTTCTGGGCGACAATACCAGATTTGCCGATGCCAGAGAAGAAGACGGCGCCAGGTGCATTCAACAAGGTATTGGCGAAGAATGCGGCCTGGCAGAGGTCGAGTCGATCAAAGAAGTGGTTGAAGTGCCTCCGCTGCGACTCGAAGAGCAGGGAAAGGTCGGAGGACGAAATGGCGGTTTGTTTGGGATCGGGGATGGGGGAAGGGAGAGAGCCCATGATGTGTTCGACAAAATGACTTGGAAGTGGGGTTGGGTTTTGTCTTTGTGTCGGTGCAGATTGTTGTTGGTTGCCATTGGAGGGAATGGGGAGGGACCCGGAGGTCAAAGGTATGGATGGCTCCAAGCCTCCAATGGAGGAGATCTACATCTACGCCGACAAAAGGCGCGCTGTCTCTCGCTATGGCCTATGGGATGGATCAGGGATGGATGCATCATCCACGAATTGCCTTTACGCCATTCTACGGAAGTGTGACCTATTGCGCCGAAATTTGAGATTATAAACAAATAAAAATGCAAAAACACAACTATAGAAAAATTCGAACAGAAATCACCAAAATAGACAGTCATATATCTCTTATAGCGAACCGTTCGTCCTCCAACAGAGACAGCAGATAAAAACGAGCCCCACCACAGACGCATAATCTATCATCCTTTCTCTTTTCTCTTTTCTCACGTGGTGGAGCCCATTATGGTCCGCTGTCTCTGTTGGAGGACGAACGATCCGCCATCGATTCAATTACTATTTATTTCGTGATTGACTTGTGTTTCAAGTTTCAACTTACAAGATAAAGAAAAAAAAAATGTGTTTGACAAAGTTCAAGCTTGAAATCTCTCAACCATAGAGTATTATGTTATTTAGATAGAAAAAAAAATTATTATAATTATCTATGTTATTTAGCTCAAGCAACTAAAAGAACCTTTTTTTTTCTTAATGTGTGAGAAGATTTTTCCTCCTCCTGCAAAGAGAGTTTGAACTTTGAACCGCATCCTGACAGAAGGTGCCTAAGTTGTTAGTTGTTATCAGTGAGCTAATTATTACCATTGTATCTATGTAGTTTCCAAGTTTAGTAAATAAATGTGATCGTGGTAGGTAGAAAGTCGTAAAAACATCTGGTAGGAAGGTGAAGAATGGATGGCGGATGTGTGGCGCCGTTGAAAGAGCTGTGCATGTCACATGGTATCATGGTTCGTGTTCAAATTCAATGTTTTCAATTTTTCATATCACATGTCCATGTTCTGTTCTGTCAAGTAGCTAATGACAGTCGCCTCAATTTTCATTTCATATATATATCACCTACCTACTCCGAATTCACAAATCGGTTCATATTTTTATAATTAGTTGTAGTATTCTAACATTATGAGAGATGTGTTACTCTTATGTTGTGTGTGATGACTAAGTCTAAGACTGATTTTAGATCATGATTTTCGTACAGAATCTTACAATAGATTAATTCGATAGGTATTGGTATTCATTATTAACAAAAAAATGCTGTGTTCATATATTTAGTTGGAAAAAAATGAAAGCCGGTCAATGAAATCATCTTACAAATAACAATAATTAGAAAGAAAATTTTATGATTATGCATGAAATCTGACAATTAGATGTGATTTTTGTACTTCATTTGAGAATATTCCGCATATATAGTTTTTTTTAAGTAACATGTTTCAATTCAGAAAAAGAGGAAAAATCTAATAGATTTAACAAGCTAATTAACGTAAACATTCAGTCGTTTTCATGAAAATGAACGGAAGTAATTGAGCTTCATGTCTAGCTCTACGATCTATCCAACTTATTTGAATCTAAAGAATTTACCCTTTTTTTGTTCATTTGAGAAAACGTTGATAAAATTTATAAAATAAGGCATTTATTAATTAGTACCAACTCCATAAAATAACAAAAGTGGTCTTAGAAATGTCAATATAAGGGATCATGGATATTCAAATAGTGAGCAAAAAAATATATATATATTCCCGAAGCCCCACCAACCGACATGAAATGGAGATCATCAGACAAAAGTGCCTAATATAGGCTAAGCTTCATGTGCTTAATTGGTGGAATTGGCTAAATTTCAGCACTACAGCTCTGGTACCAGTACCACCAAACAATGTGAGATTAAAACAGAAAAAAAGAATTAGCAGCCGAGACAAGATCCATTATTATTGTTTATCTCATAAAAACATCTTGTCTTTAGGTCCCCAACACATAGATGCAACAAAAATTACTAAGGAATCATATCATGATGTAACACATAGCAACATTGAGAGAGAGAGAGAGAGAGTTCAGCTATTAATTAATTTCCATGTTGATCAACTTATTAGATGATACAACTCAATTTCCCAATTTAGGTAAATGCCACTGCATATAAGAAGCAAGTCTAAACTAATTTATATAAATATAATCGTTCTTCAAAGCAAATTTAGCAACTTCTGTTCTCCCCTAACTCAGGGAATTTTTAGTTATATATACATGAACTGCCTGAATAAATAAGTAACAATGCAATCAGTCTATGGCTTTCCAAATTGATCTAATCACCAATGACGGGCATCAATGGTATATATATGCTTTTAACCCGAGTTGCGAACTTGACTTGATTGTGCTGTCCCTATACTTGTTCAAGAACTGCTGACCTTCTTGTTTCCTCCAATTGAGAAAGCCCAGAACGGCTTAGCGGGAATGCGTGTCATTGCCTTGGTGCGAAGCGGGCTGTTTTTGCTCTATTTGACATGATAAATACAAAATGTTATACAAGATCTTTGTAGTTTATAGGTTAGATATTTTATTACTAGTTAAACGAGGTCTTGATGAGGCTGTAGGCATCCATCAATATTATTTTCTTTAGGTAAGCAGCAACATCGCCTACCTAATTGTATTAATAAAAGGTTTGGATACAGAAAATATTGGACTATTTTGGTACCAGACAACTGACCTATACCAGCTGAAAATAGAAAGTACATACTGGTATTAGACCTGTATAGCACAATGAGTGTAGATAAGCAAATAAAAAAATGAATATAAACTCACCGTGAGACATAAGCCATCCTCAGTATCGCAAACCGGGTAATCATGCGGGCAGCAGCTATAGTGGTCGTCACAGCAGGTAGCCCCCTCCAATGGGCAGCATCCCCAGGCGAAGCAGTACTTTCCATAGTCATAAATGCAGCAGCAAGTGGTGCTCTCAGGGCAGGAGTAGTAGTTGTCACACACACTTGGGGGGTTGACGGGGGAAGGAGGAGATGGACCCGGGTTGGGTGGGTTGGCACCCTTTTTGATCGGGTAAGAGGCCTCCATGGCGATACCACACTTACCAGTTGAGGACTTATAGTTACGCTCCATGCGGATGTAGCCTTTCTCTCCCCATGATGAACCCCACGAGTTCTTCACGATCCAGTAGTCTTTGCCGTTCTCACTGCCGTATCCGACTGCGGCTACACCATGGTCGAGTTCAGTGCCACAGGTTCCAGTAAATATACCCTGAATGAAAAGTTAATATGAATCAAGGACTGTGTAATCAAATTTGGCAATGTAAATGAATAGTTTACTGAGGAGTGTTGACACAAAATTTACTGGTAAGATTGGTGGTATTGGCTAATCAAGGGTAGGAAAGGATGAAAGGTGCAAGTGGTAGATATTTAAGTAATAAATATCATGGGGGACCGGAGACAGATATGAATTTATTTGGATCTCCTTTAAAATATTGTTTTCTTGTGATAATGAGGCATTCTGTGTGGGTCCATATTGATAGGGCTACATGCACGCCTACACCACCCCACTTGTCCCGGTCCCCTCCTTTGAAAAAGTTGGAATCTCACAACCCAAAAATATCTGGAAAAAAAACCTAATCTTCCTTGGCCAATAAAACTAAAAGGATAACAATGGTCTTAGGTAGATTAGTGGTTTAATGTGGTGGTGCCCAAAATGTCAAGTTCCCAATAATAATAATAATAATTTTTTCACTTGGAGTTCATCATGGAAAACAATTATGCAACATTTCTATGATAGAGATAGTAATTAGATGATTAGAAATATGCTTATCCAAGTTAAAGCAAAGAGAGAGCATAGCTCTAATGGTAATCCCTCAAACGTGATCTACCTCATAAAACCTTTGCAATGAGAAAATGATCAAGGTTTGGTTTGAGTATAAACTTTAAACCTCTTGCTAGGATCATAATTTTACTTATGGTTGGTGTCCAAACTCACCGAATCATAGAGTTGGAATGCCCTCCCACCAGCTTCAATGGCCACGGCAATAGGTTGGTTTGCAACCGCCTTCTGCAAAGATGACTCGTCGTTTACAGGAACATCCTCGTAGCTATCAATAGAAACAACCTTGGCGTTTTTCTGCAACAGACATAGGTAAGAATTAGAACTTGAGAAAACTAGGAAAGGGAATGTCATACATGTGTCTCAATTCAAGTATGATTAATCTAGAAACATATGGGAAAATAAAAGAAAAGAAAATAAATTAAATGAAGTTAAATTGTACCCGGTTGGTATCACAGCGGGCATCATAACCCTTGTAGGGGTAATCATCTTCGGTGTCGATGCCACCGTTGCTGATAATGAACTCAAAAGCATAATCCATGAGGCCACCATTGCAGCCCTGGTTGTAGTAGGTATCACAGTCGACCAGTTCTTGCTCTGACAATGATATCAGATCACCAGTAACAATTTGGTTTATTCCCTCCACGGATGCAATTGTTGAGAAAGCCCAGCAACTCCCTGTAAAATAAACGCAAAATTAGATTCCAATTACTGTAGTATGATAGGAATCTTTTGCTAAAGACTAAGTTATCATGACATGATTTTGATTGATGTCGTGCCAACCAATCAATATCTGAAAGGATTATTTTGCTATGAAACAAATTGCCCTAAAGAACGCAAGTATCTGTCAATTAATTGTTTAATAAGTGATGGTTTTCTGACTAGTCACACCAGAAGCAATTTATTACTTGGCATTTTTTTTTTCTAATTTTCACTATTTTTCGCTTGAGGTAGTTTTCTCCTGCCTTATTTCAGTTAAAGCCAAGCAATATCTAAGAATAACATATGACAGGATTACAACTAATTACACTACAACTAATTGCAAAGAATTAAGAGATATTGTTTTAGGGAAAGGCTTGAAAATAACAAAAGCAAAGATTTACTAACCACAGCTGCCTTGGTCCTTGACTTCGGCAACAGCCCCTTTCTCTCTCCAGTCCATGGAGTCAGGCAACGACTCGCCTTCCCGCACCTTATACCTGTCACCAACCCTGCCACGGCGTGTGCGTGCTGGTTTCGCACCGAGGTATGTTGCACGGTACTCTTCGTTAGTCAGATCAGCAAACCGGTTCAGCCCCAGGCGGTATGGGTGCAAACCGGCATCAGCTGCTGAGTTGTGCTCATCAATAAATTTCAAATTGTCCTTGAATATCTCATACCTAATTTAGATTCATATATAAAAAGTAAATAAATTAATCCTTTGATGAACATGAAAACTGAAACAAATTGAAGTATAAAATCGCTCCTTTTGTCAAATTTCTGACCTATGGCTTTGAGTTCAAAAGATTTTTACTTTTTAATTTTTATCTTTGGAAACTTATGTCTTCTTTACTTTATTGGTGAGCAGGTGAGGTTATGTTTAAAGAAATAAAGGATGTGATGTGTTAGAGGAGAATAGTCAAAAGAGATGGAGAAAAGCTAACACCATTATTCCTCTTGGAGGACCACATGTTTTAAAAACAAGTTTCCATTATTATTTTTAAATATGAAGAGGCCATTAGTAATAATTTACAGATAGTACTACCCAAGATTCCTAGCTGAGTGACAGAAAAGTTAGTACTTAGTACTACTTTATTTGTTTTACAATATTAAAATGCATTTATAAAAAAACTTCTTCTTTACCACAGTATTTTGTTTACAACATTTAATTCATGAAAAGGAGAAAAATAATCCCCCCTTCTGCACTAGACTTGGATTACTTCTCTTGTGTTTACCTCTTCAACCCCAAAAAAAACAAAAGAAAAAGAAAACAAAATCCCTAATTTAATCTGTACGCATGTATCCTGAGTTCCTGATACTATGAAAGCAAAAAAGAACACTACTTTTAATTAATAAAAAAAATAAAAGATGGAAGAAAGTAACTATACCTTTTGTCATCTTCACCTAGAGCGTTGTACAACTTGCCATGTTGGGCTTTCCATGCCTGGTACATACTCTTGATCTCTTCTTCACTTCTCTCTCCATAGCTCACGATCGACATGTCAGCAAGAGATGCCACGGTTAGAGAGAGAAGCAGAGAGACGACAAGCCATGGAGATGATCCCATTTTTTTTATTGGATCTATGAAGGAGGAGAGTATATTTTGGGGGGTTTGGTTTTGTTGCAAGGAGCACAAGAGATTCTTTTTATAGAAAAATTGGAGGAGAAGAAGGATCAGATTTTTTCTCTGTTTTTCATTGGATCACCAGTGAATCCACGCATTGATTGTTTTGTTGCCGACTTCCTGCGCTTGGTGTACAACAACACTTTGGACCATAATGATAGAAGCATAGCAACATGTACTTTTCCTTCCGGGAAATAAAATCCAAGTGATGTAATTTTGTATTTTTGTGTAGGCATATATCATGTATACAAAATATTTAACTAATATTGTTTTTATTTACGAGATTAAAAAATAAACTTAAAAATATGGCTAAAATCGTATGCATCATATAAATCATTCAACAAAAATTAAATGACATATTCAAATTTTATTTATGATGATTATTAGGAGTTCTTTTAAGTCTGGTCTACAATCAAGTGACCTCTCCTAGTTACATACTTTATATTAATTGTAAATTAAAAAAATATTTTAATTTATTAAAAACATTCTGGAAAAAAGGTAATTAGTATTGTTTATTGATACTTGAATAATTTCTCTTTAGACTAAAAATGAAATTTGAAAATTTCGTCTCTGAAAATGTTATAGACCGAGTTTTTTATGCAACTTTCATAAAACATAAAAAACAAACTTTTTGAGAATATCAAAGCAAAATTGGTTAAAAATATTTATGGGCACACCAATTAATGTAATTGGTGCTTTATCATGGAAAAGTGACCAAGGCCATGCTATTTTGATTAATTAGTTGACTAATTTTATTGAAAGCAGGTTATATTGAGAAGATGCACTATTTTCTATTTTCTATTTTCTAATTTCTAAAGAAACTAATTTAGAATGAAATAAGTTTGAAATAGATGTATATAATTAGCTAAGAATTATCTGCTTATATACTAGAATTAGTAGGCAGCAAAAAAAAAAAGAAAAATGTACCATGCTGTAGTTGTACGCAACTGAATTGAAAGAAGACTTGAATTCGTTAAATACTTAAATGTAACTATTTTTTATCTTCTTACAAAATGAAAAAAAAAATGCGGCTTCATTGACAAGGCAGATAGTTATTTTAGGCGAATAAAAATAGCTCATGTCTGTCCATTTCACCTAAAAATGGAAGGAAACATGTTGTTATCAAGAATTGTTCCATTGATTAAGGCACTAAGCTTATCAGCAAGAGTTGAAATCAAATCAGTAACATGCGATGAAAATGGAGAGGAATATAATATTGATGAACTGGAGAAAAGAAGAAGGTTTGAGAGGATGGGAAGGCAACGACATGGAAAAAGGTTAACCAACCAAACACAACCGCATCCACAGTTGAACCCAACCACTTTAATTAAACATAAATTTGTCCTCACAATGATCTCTGTCAAAAAAATTATGAAGGTCCCAAAGAACCAAAGTAAGAGAAAATATTGTGGAGGCAACTATGTTTAGTTTCGCTCGAACGAAATATGCAATGCAACGATTTTTGTTATATTTTAGAAACGAAAACGTGTAACGCAAACAGAATTTCTTTCATTTCAGTGAAATTTTCGCGATAATTCGCTTTTCGTCACGTTTAGTGCTAAACGAAACATTAAATGCAATTTTTTTTGTTACGTGTCCAACGAAACATTCAACATGACGACAGTTTCGTGCATAATTTCGCACGTTTGACACCTCTAGTTGCACTGCTTTAACCTTTTGGATTTTAACAAAATAGCCGGTTGCTTGGATCAATTGCTCGCTTCCCTAGTTTATTTATCAAATCATTTTATACTTTTTTACTTATTAGTCCTCTATTCTGTGGTAGGCATTTTGTACCATTTTAATTCATTGGAATTTTCTCAGTATGTAAAAACAATAAAATCAAGTAATTTGGTGGTGGGAGAATAGTTGATGGGTCCTCTTTCCCTCCTTGGGACCTCCATGCACGTGGAGCATACACACTTCTTCTCCAATTTTGTAACCCCCAAGCGTTGTTCAATTGGTATATAATTGCACTTCTTCTCCATGCACGTGGAGCATACACACTTCTTCTCCAATTATATACCTGTTATATTAGATACTTATACAGAAGTTCTAGTGATGAAATAGAAATATGTTCATTTTATGAAAACAAAAAGATAATATTAATATGCATGTTCAATATCATATATACGAGTGTCAGTGAAACACCTTTGATGTTTACTTTGACTTGTACCGAATTTGACAAGCAATTGAAACGTTAAATTCAATAAATAAAATTTAGACGACGTATTATATGATTAATATTTCAAATGTTGTTACTAATATTATGAGAAGTAATATGAGATATGTCATACATGTGATTAATTATCGAATGATATAATACATATTTCGTTATTTTGAATACAAATACATATAAAATTAAAGTAAATTAATTATAATTGTTGATGTATCAATTATTATTGATTTAACTATGTTAGTGTTAATGTAAAGTTAGAAATATTATTTGACTAAATCCAATCAAATTGGATCAAAGCTCAAGCAAAACAGACCAATCGACAAGTGCGTTGTGGCGGCAAGAGAGCCTCTTTGCAACCGTAAAAGACTATGATAGATTTGACAACAAATCTGGAAATTTCAGCCCAGGTCATTTGCGGTAGCAAAGGAACCTTTTTGCGGCCGCAAGTGACTAAGCATATTTTCTGCAGATTTCAGCCGAAGTCATTGCGTTCGCAAACAATGAGACCAAAAGACATAATTCTCTATCTTATTTTACTGATATCTTTCTGACTTGTGCTCCAAATAATACCAAATTGTGTGTGCGTGTTTACAGCAATAAATCACGCATTTTGGAAATGATTTGAAGAGAATTTGGATATCCAATATTTTATAGAATATATTTTTATTAATGACGATATCTCTCCAAGATACGTTATCACTAGTATTTAAGCGCTGGATCTCCAAGTAATACCGGTGTGTTAGATGCACATGTGTTGTGTTTAGGCTCTCATCTATTATTTTCATTAAAGATAGTTACTTCTTGATTGATTCGTGACCTTAGAAGAAAAGGAATAGCATCAGTGTTTGCTTGGAAGGATCCGCTAGCGACCATACTGAAGTGTTGTTCAACCGTCTTCAACGACTTCTTAGACTTGCTTGAATGTAAAAAGACAGGAGGTCGTAGAGATTGATAGTAAGTTTTCACTTTCGCTATTTAGTTTATCTTATTTATTGCGCGAAGTTTTATTGCAATTATGTAAATTAGGATTCTGTATTTTATTTAACTCTTACCTAATTAAATTACACCGACATAATATGATTAAATTGTCTTGTTCACTAATTTGAGCACGAGAGCCAATTAGATTAGCGGTTACCTCATATTTGTAAAGCATGTATCCTATTGAATAATTATAAAATAAATGTACATATATGATCTTTGTATAACGATAAATTAATTGATTATTTTATGCATTTCCTAGTTGTCGAATTCAACTTTCATAAAACAGCTAAAATATAGAGTTAATCTTTGATAATATAAAATATATTTTCTATTGCTTATGGACTTCATTACGTCTTTCTATATAATTTGAAAGATGGACATTTTAGCCAAGTACTTTTTGATCATGTATAAGTTTATCTTTCAATATATTTTCTAATTTAAATTTTATCTTAGAGTTGATGCTTTATTGGTGATGAATTTCTTAAAACTATAGCATGAGAAAATGCATGACATTTTTGTGAGTGTGTGTCTTATTTACCTATTTCTTGTTACTTTTGTTAAAGAATTAGATCATAAATTTGACCATATATCCATTGGATAAAAATCAAATTACTAATAACGTACATAACAAAATTTTAACAAGCGCGTGTTTAAAAAAAATCGTACACCTAAATCGCATTTTATTTGTTAACACCACAAAGTATATACAATTAATTTGATGATGAATAATGCATCAAGATATGTGAAACAATATACAAAAAAAACCCATTTAAGTTTAATTAAACCTCCCTCAAAATTATGTGAAAGAATATACAAAAAAGAAATTTATTCCAAATGAGATATAGTTGGTATCAGATCTTTAATTTTTGTATCTTTTCGTTGAGTGTTTATTGGGGGGGGGGGGAGGCTTTTATATTTATTTCATGGATAATATTTTGTAGATAACATATTTGATATCAACTATTGATATCGATTTTATTATGCACATTTAATTGAGTTAAAATGTACATTATTTGAGTTATTATGCATGTTATACCATAACTATTTCAGTACAAAAAATAACATGTATAACTATTTCATTACAAAAAATAATATGCATAATAACTCAAATAATATACATGATAACTCAACTAAATGTGCATAATAAAATCGATATCAATAGTTGATATCAAATATGATATCAGCTCTCTTATTTCATAGTATAAACCGGTGCACCGGGTTTAAAAGCAAGTTCACTGGAAAAGATTCTTGATAGAGTTCAGTTGCCCCGTACTCGAGTGTTTTGAATCTTGACGGAATCGCACACTGCCACGTGGCTCTTTATTATTGGCCATTTGGAGCGTAATGAAAGTAAATAAAATCGGCGCGAGGTAGAGAGAGAGAGAGAGAGAGAGGCTTTAGTTTATGAGATGGGGTCATGTCAATGTCAATGCCAATGCCAATGCCATCATATCTGTACTGTATCCTTTCAATTTTTAAGAGTGACAAAGAATGCCAATCAAAATTTATTGCCTTTCTTTGAGAGAGAAAGAATGCGATTCATGTGTATATGCAATTAGGCATAGCATCCACAATAATACAATGGAACCGACTAACTGTTTTCTTATAAGCTCGTTTTATACGTTTTTTATATAAGTCTTTATATTTTTTTAGTATAAATTTTTATACTAAAAAATGATTATCATTGTATTTGTTCAATAAATATTTATACAAAAAATTAAAAATAATTTATCATTGCATTTGAATGAGGAGACGCGTAAGGAGGACGCTAATATGGGAGACAGTTATATTTACTCTAATTACAATAACCAATTATTTATTTATTTATTGCTTTCTCCAAAGGTTTCTTCATTTGTAAAAGTTGACAGTAACACATCACACGTTTGTCTACGACCTTAACGCCACAGAGAATTAAATCTAGGGATGCAATCGAATCGAATATTTATTCGATTATTTTGATTCTAATTTGAATTTTAACGAATATCGAATATTCGAATTCGGATATTTTTGAATACGGATAATTTTTTATCCGATACGGATACAGATACGGATACAGATAATTTTTTTATCAGATACGGATACGGATACAGTTTCGAATTTTGAACCGAATACGGATACCGATTCGGATAATTATCCGAATCCAAACTTTCGGATTTTCGAATATCCGATAAATATGTTAGCCCAAATCTATTGTATTTATGTTTCTTTTTTTATAGCTAAGTAAATTAATTATTAATTATTTCAATAATTTATAATATTAGAAAAATAAATTATAAAGACACTACTCATTGCAACATTTTAATTATTCCATTAAATTTATTTTTATAATATAATTTAAAATAATTTTATTATTGAATAATGATATATTAATGATTTTTCATAATACATTCATTCCATTTAATTATTCGAATTATATCCGTATTCGTTTATCATTCGATCCGTATTCGTATCCGTTTATCATCCGATCCGTATCCGTATCCGAAACTATCCGAATATGTATCCGTATCCGAAAAATAATAGTGAATACAGATACGATAATGCTATTATCCGTTCGTATCTAATCCATTTGCACCCCTATAAATCCAATCCGTCCTGAGAAGAAATTAAATTGCAATTCATTATTCAATCACTTGGTAATTAGCGCTGTGATTAATTTCCAGTGTCATTTAATTTAGGTCGTCGCTTACTATTTCCCAATATGCAAGTAAATCAAGCATTAATTAATGCAGCATTCACTATTATATTTTTTTCTTTCTTTCTTTCTTTCTTTCTTTCCCCTTGCAAGTAATTAGTTATACGTGAAATCTTTTCATTGCATTTGCAGTTGTACTATTGACCAGATGTTGTTGTAGAAGAAAATTCAAAAATATCTTCTTTTCCTTCCGAAGATAAAAAAAAATAAAACAGGACTTCTTTTTTATTTATTTGTATTTTTTTTTATTGTTGTCGTTGGCATACAGAGAGAAACAAGTAAAGGAGATTGACTTTGAAGCTCAAAGGAAAGAGACATTGATTTTTGTACCTATTACATTAACTTACTGAATTGTCTATCTAAATCTAATCCATTCAGTCAAATTTAACGACACCATGTTTTTGGAAAAATAAAAATAAATAAAAGGCAGTTAATTAGATTTTGATTTCCGGAAGAAGAAAAAATAAACTTCAAAAGCCCAATATAATTTCCTAGTCCCAACTCTTGAACTATGAAGACATGAAATATCTGTTTTTTTTTAATGATGATTCAATTCATGGCCCAATAAAATTTTGGGCTTCCAATCCAACCCAATTGATGGCCCATAAAAATTTGAGGCCTCTAATCCAAAACTCGCGTAACAACTTGCTGGCATTGTTCAAGGAAGATTACAGATTTACAGTACAGTACAGAGTGGAGACCTTTTTTTATTTTCTTTTTTCTTTACTGAAAGATTCTACCAATTTTTTTTGCAAAAACTTAGTACTCTAAAAGATGGATACACTTGGTACTCAATTTCATCTGGATCGTTCAATTCATCGAGATTGACGAAAAGTGATTTTTTGGGAAATGCAACAAAAATTAAAGTGAATCACTTTTCGCTAATTTCGATGAATTGAACGATCCAAATGTGATTGAGTACCCAGTATAACTATCTTTTCGAGTACCCAAGTTTTTGCCCTTTTTTTATATCACAACTAGTTTTCTTTCATTTTTTTAAAGTAAATAAATCATTAAAACTTGTCTATTAAAACAATGACGGCGCTACTATTTCAACTCTTAATTTTTTTTATAAAGCAATAAAATTAGAAACTCAACCATCTCTTGTTCGATTTTTTTCCCAACTAAATAAGACAGATAAAAAGCAAAATGTTGCATCATACCTCTCAACAAAATATTTTTATATATTTATACCTAATAGATCAATAAATAACCTAAAATTAGACAAAATTCAAGACAAAATAAAAAAATAATTTTAATTCACAGAAAAGACAAAACATCCGAGGAAAAAATGAGTATAACAAATTTGTAGGACTCTCAACAAATATATTTGTACTGGCAAAAAATACAAACCAAATACAAGAGAAATTTTTAACTACACACACTATAGTAATGAAAACGTTTAAAAAAATACATCTTCTATATGACAAAAATGTCCCTTGTGAGAATTTGTCTTTTATTTTTTATTTTGACATATATCGTAGTCAGATCAGAACATAATTCAGAAATATTAAATACTTCTAGAAATTGAAATTAATTGCTAAATAATAATTATAGAAATTTTAAAAATTAAACAATAAAGCAAACAATTGAGAATTAAACATTTGGCCAACTCATCTTTAAAAAAATAGTCATAATTACAAAATAAGCAATTTTTTCTCATAATTGCTAAATAAGCAATAACCATACAACTCAATAATTACAAAACAATTGACACATTCACAAAAACAATTCATAAGCAATTACTATTCAGATGCTCTTAGATGAGATCGGATCGTTCATCTCTCTCGCGCGACTCTTAACTCATCAAAACATATGCGATCAGATCAGATCTAGAGTTCTATCTCTTCTCCAGGCAATTCTAGGGTTCATCTCTCTCAGAAGTCTGATCGATTCTAGGGTTCATCTCTCTCCGGCCATCGCTCTCGTCTCCCGGCGACAATCAGAGCGATTTTTAACAGACAATCAGAAATCAAGTGGTTAAACTATATCAGACTCCACTCTCAAAATACAACCTAGGCAATTGATTAAATGGAAACCAATCAATGATGGTGAAATTCATAAGTGCTCAAACTATTTCAATTAATTAAATGGGAACCAAAACAGAAACTATATCGAGTAATTCAGAGATAAAGTGGTTAAACTAAATGGGAAACAACCAATCAATGTGGTTAAACTAAACAGAACCTCGCGATTTTAAAAACAATCAATGTGGTTATAAATAATTTTCCATAAAAAAAAAATCCTGAAAACTAAAGAAACAACATTCTTTAGTTTTCAAATAATTTTCTAAGAGAAATGATATACAAAACATCGTTCTTTCTATGCTATAGAAAACTTATATACCAATTTTGTTCTTAAAAAATATCTAATAATTTTCTATCAATAAAAAAACTATTGAAATATTACAAAGTGTGATTCTTTCTTATTTTTCTTTATCTAACAATTAAGATCTAATTATGTTAGTGACTAAGAACAATGATTAATGATATGTGTGAAAATATTTGGGTTCTAAACTCCTGTAAAGAGATTCTAGATCATTTATATTTGAATTACTTAATTTTCATCTTTATTTCAAAATAAAAAAACTATGCTATGATCAGTATGGATCAAAATAAAATTATTTGATTTATTATTGATGAAAATCAATTTGATTGTACACAAAAATAAACATCAATAATTATAATTGATTTGTGGTTAGAGCTGGATAAAAAACTCGTAACTCGTGAGTTGCTCGAACTCGAACTCGACTCGAGAAAAACTCGATTCTAACTTGAGTTGACATAACTCGAGCTGAGCCAACTCGGTTGATTCACGAGTTGAGTTCGAGTTGCCCTCAACTCGCGAGTTGTAATATATAAATAATTTGTACTTATTTGAACTGAAAATGGTTTTATATTTGAATTATTTGCATTTATTGAAACTTATTTGCATCTATCTGACCAACATTAGTAGTAAACACATACTTTTTATGCTCTATGTTATAATTTTCGAGCTGGCTGTCGAGTCACGAGCCAACTCGAGTTGTAGCGAGTTGAGCTCGAGTTGGTTCAGAAAACTCGAAATTGCTGTATGTAACGAGCCGAGCCAACTCGAGTTGTGGCAAGCTCGAGTTCGAGTTGAGTCTGACTCGCTCAAATTCGGCTGATATACAGCCCTACTTGTGGTATATCTTTATATAATTGTAGATATATTTTTTTTACTACAGAGTTACGAAAAAAAGTGTTTAACTAGTATGTTTAAATTCTGAAGATTATTTTAACGCAAGCAAGTGAAAGAAGAGCGTGAATGAAACGCGAGCGCGGAAACGACAGCGTTACGTAATTGCGTTAATGAAACGCGAGGCGAGCGACATATATAAAACAGCGGAAGAAGCGAAGGTCCAAAAATTTAATTTAATAGAAGTTCGAGGGTGTTGAAAGAAAGAAAGCATCGAAATCATTTTGCTCCGAAGGAAGGATCGATCTGCCTCTTTCTCCCCATCCCTCTCTCGCCGTGCTCCTCTCTCTCTCTCTCTCTCTCTCTCACACACACACACACTCGGAGGCCTTGCTGAAATTGTTGAAGAAGGAAGTTGATCGGAGAATAGAGACAAGCTTCTTTCTTTTTCAGGAGGAAGGAAGCAAGGAAGGAGGCAAGCAAGGAAGGAGAAATGTTCGGCTCCTCCAATCGTATGCGACTCTCTTCCTCTTTTCTCTTGCTATGTAGACGAAAAAAGGGTTTTCTTGTTCTTGCTCCAACTCTCAATGCTCTAAATAACCCTTTTTACTCTCCTCTCCTTTTAGCCTTTGTTTTTAGGGTTTCCTTTTTTTCTTTGCTTCCTCGGGAAAAATCTAACCTAATCTAATTACTGAAGTACACTACACTATTCTACTCTACTCTTAGGTCAGGTTGGGTTAGGGTTTCCAGTGTTTCCAATCCAATCTGTTGAAGAAGATGAATGATCTCACTCACCGTCTGGTAATCTTATTCAATTTATTTCCACTTTTTGTTTATGATGTTTACAATTCAATTCAATTCAGCATTTGGGCAGTCGTCCAGCAGCCCCTTCGGGCAGTCATCCACCAGCAGTCCTTTCGGAGGGCAGCCGTTCGGTCAGACTCAACAAGCCAACCAGAACAACCCTTTCGCACCAAAGCCGTTCGGCAGCCCCACCAGCACCACCACCCCCTTCGGGGCACAATCAGGGGGCACCTCTATCTTCGGGGGCACGTCCACCGGTGTTTTCGGACAATCTTCCACGCCACTTTTTGGCTCTTCATCCACCCCCGCCTTTGGTGCTGCTTCCTCCGCTCCCGCCCTTGGTGCTTCCTCATCCTCCTCTTTTTCAGGTCACACTAGACTACCTCTTCATTACCTCTAATTTTCTTTTTCCTTTCTTCTTCAATTCAATTGAATTAACCATGCATTGCATTGTTTTTTCTCATCTTCTTTCTCAAATACCGCAGGTTCTTCTTTGTTTGGCCAGAAGCCGGCTTTTGGTGGCTTTGGCTCCCAACCTACTCAATCCACCTCTCCTTTTGGCTCCAGTTTTCAACAATCCCAGCCTGCCTTTGGTAGCACCGCCTTTGGTTCGACCCCTGCCTTTGGTTCTTCCTCATCAACACCTGCATTTGGTGCTGCATCCACTACCGCATTTGGTGCTTCATCCACACCTGCATTTGGATCCACTTCTACCTCTTTGTTTGGTATGTACTATTACCCTTGTCTTATATCCTCGCTTCAAAAATTACTGCATCATGGGATAAACACAATCGTACTGGGCAATTGTGTTTAGTTTTTTTGGTGTTTTCTTCTACAAGTTTAATCTAATAGACTAAGTTACTTTTATTTATTTGATTTAATAGGCAACACCACAGGAGCATTCGGGGCATCGACCACGCCAGCCTTTGGTGCCTCCAGCACCCCTTTGTTTGGTGCAGCCAGTACTCCCGCATTTGGAGCATCAAGCACACCAGCTTTTGGCGCTTCAAGCACACCGGCTTTTGGCGCGTCAAGCACACAGTCTTTTGGTGCGGCAAGCACACCGTCTTTTTCCTTTGGTTCAACGCCAGCGTTCGGTCAGACGGGGTCCACTTTTGGGAGTACTCCTTTTGGAACTAGCCCTTCCCCTTTTGGTGCTCAGAGTTCTGCATTTGGTATGTGCTCATTTGTTATTCTTTTTTCATGTCAATGGTTGAATTAGCTGATGAACAAGGATTGGCTTGATTCCTTGAATTACCAGCATAATGTTTTGATTGAACTACATCACTTGTACAGGGAAAAGGTCACCAAATGAACTCTTCTCCTGAGTTCTGATTCACGTGCACATATTGAAATTTAAAGTACTCGTGAATGTATTATAAAATCTTTTAAGAACTTGCTTGTTGATGGAGAACAGGTGCTCAAACAACAACTCCAACATTTGGAAGCCCGGGTTTTGGGCAACAAACTGGTTTCGGAGCCCAAGGAGGTGGGAGTCGGTTAACACCGTTCACACCAACCCCTGAAGAAGGTACCAGTGGGACGGCAGGGCAGACTGCTAAATTGGAATCCATTTCAGCCATGCCAGCTTATAAAGACAAGAGTCATGAGGAGTTGAGATGGGAGGATTATCAGCGTGGTGATAAAGGTAGTCTATAATTCTATATTATATTATGTTATTCATGTGTACATACAGATTTCTGGGCTTATACTATATATATTATTTTGCTTGGTTGTTTTACATATGTTAAAATATGTGCCAGGAGGACCGAATCCGAATACTGGAGGTGCATTTGGGCAGACAGCCCCTACACAGCAGAGTCCATTTGGTGCAACAGGTGCATTCGGGCAGACGGCAGCCAGTAGCCCCTTCTCATCCTCAACCCCCTCAAACCCATTTGGCCCCAAACCCAACACCCCAACTTTTGGGTCAACTGGCTTCGGATCCACCTCCCCCTCACTCTTTGGCTCTGCCTCATCCTCACCATTTGGCTCCTCGACCTCCTTCGGTGCCACCACCACAACTCCTTCCATCTTTGGCACTCCCTCCTCTTCTGCTGCCCCCTCATTCAGCTCTTCATCTCTCTTTGGCGGCACCAGTACACCTGCTTTCGGCTCTTCTACTTTCGGCTCCTCTGCACCTGCCGGGTCCAACCCATTTGGCACAACATTTGGCGGCACCCAGTCGTCAGGACTGTTCCTGTCATCCACACCTTCATTCGGACAGAGCCCCTCCCCTTTCGGGCAGCCTTCCACCGCATCTGGGTTTCAGCAAACTACACCTGCATTTGGATCGACTGCCCTGCTCAATACCCCCTCCACTGGCTTCGGGGGGAGTATGTTTAGCAACTCCACCTCTTCGTTGTTTCCTTCGACTACCCCTTCTGGGTTTGGACAGAATACGGTAAGCTTCATGCATTTGCTTCGTTGGTATTTATATTTTTCTGTTTGAATTCAGAATTGAAGCTCCTTGCTGTCTTTTGTTTTTTAGATGACTTGAACTTCCAATTACATTTTTGTACTTTAATTTAATGTATTTTCCCAGGCTACGCTGTCTAACCCATTCCAGCCTGCTGCCCCGGCTCAATCATCAGGTGCCTTTTCATTTGGCAATTTTGGTCAGACCCAATCAGGTATGTTATACTTTAGTGATTGTTTATTTGGTGTCTTTCTGAACATGCCCACTGAATTTTCAGAATGTTTGTTCTTTTTGTCTGTTTGTATGAGATTCATCTAGTCTTCTCTATATTCACGTTTGGCTCTGCTATCATAAAATAAGTAAAAAAAAAAGAGTATTTATTGAACGTACTGCTGTAGTTACATACTTACATTAAAAAATTGGATAAAGTTAAAATATTGGTTCATGTTGACCTGTAATCAGGTTTAGATTGTGTATTGTGAGTTCTCTTCTTTATCTTTGTTTATCAAACTTCTAAAACAAATATTGTTTTCTCCCTTTCGTACATTAAGCTGGCTCGGGTGGCTTTGGCTTTGGTAGCACCTTTGGTCAGAATACCTTTGGCCAAGCGTAAGTCTCTCTCTCACACACGCACACACGCACACACACACAAACACACACACACACACACACACACACACACACATTTCGAGTTCTGTAACATTCTTGTTTATTCAGACTTATGGGGTAAAATAGGTCAGTAGGTCTAATACTATGTCAATTATATGTCATTGTATTTTTTGTAGGACGGCTAGTCAGGGTAGTGGGGCCATTCAGCCTCAGCCTGTTTCTGTCACAAATCCATTTGGGGCCCTTCCAGCCATGCCAACCATGTCCATTGGCCGTGTGGGTTCCACACCTTCTGTTCAGTATGGTATTTCTAGCATGCCAGTAAATCTCTCTCTCTCTCTCTAAGGTTTTAGACAATAAAAAGCATTCATTTTGGACACTAGTAATAATATGGTGGTGAACTTTGAACTGCACTAAATGAAACAGGTTGCTGAAAAGGCTTCTGGTATTACTAGAACATCATCAATGTTGGTACCGCGACATCTCTCTCAGAGGAGGATAAAGCTGCCTCCTCGTAGATATCCTTCCAAAACGGATGGCCCAAAGGTAATATGTTTGTGCTTGTGTGTACTGGCTACATAATTTGGCCTTTTTAAAATTGTAATATCATTTAATTAGTCTGAGGACTTGAAGCATCCTAACATTCTGGGCTTTTAATTTCACGAAACCAACAAATAGGTACCTTATTTTGCGGATGAAGATGAAGTTCCATCAACCCCTAAAGCTGATGCATTTTTAATCCCTAGAGAAAACCCCAGATCCCTCATTCTTCGTCCCATTGAGCAATGGCCTGCGAACACTGGCCCTGACGTAGAGGTATTAGCAACAGAAGATGGACCTACTACTGACAACCAAAATGGTCTGCTTTATTTCTCTTCATATTCTTTTTTTATTTGATTAAATTTAGTGTTGACATAGAAGGTCTAAGCTGCTACAATTTCAAGTTTGTTAGATGTTCCTTTAATTGAAATTGTTTTCATTTGGTTGTTTTCAGGCATTGGACCAGAAGACGAGCTGTCAGCTCCAGACCATAATGATGGTATACATCTCTCTCTCTCTCTCATTTCAGAGCATAGCGAATGATGTGCATTACATTGTAAATTAATGCCAGCAGGAACAGGGAAAGATGGGATGGGCACTCGGATGTTCAACAACCTTGAGACAGCGGCGCAGAACAAAGCCCCTGCTAAGTCTCTCAGGGAGGCAAATGGCGGCACAGCTTCAAATAAGCCAACTGCAAATGGTGGCACCTCTGTGAGGCTGCCGAAGCTGACACAGGGGGACTACTACACTTTGCCGCCCATCTCTGAGCTGGAAAAGAGGGAGCGTGTGGAGACAGGTTACTGCCGGCATGTGAAGGACTTTGTAGTTGGGAGGAAGGGGTATGGGAGTATCATGTTCTATGGAGAGACCGATGTGAGTGACCTCGACCTGGATGCCATCATTGAGTTCGGGAACCGTGAGGTTGTGGTCTACCGGGACGAGAGCAGCAAACCGCCAGTGGGGCAGGGGCTCAACAAGGCGGCTGAGGTCACCCTACTCAATGTCAAGTGGGTCAACAAGAAGACTGGCCAGCAGTACCTTGAGCCTGACAGGATCCACAAGTACACCGAAATGTTGAAGGCCAAGTCCGTCCAGCAGGGGGCCCACTTCATATCCTATCGTGCCCCTCAAGGAGAGTGGAAGTTCAAGGTGGACCACTTCTAGCATGTGGCTATAGTTTCACTCAGTCTAGCCATTTTGCTTTTATTTTTCCTGTTTTGACCTTTCTATTAGTTACCATGCCTGTGTTGTAGCATAAGTTCGTGTCGACGTGCCTTCACAGTGTATTATTAGCATGAACTGTAGGATGTTGATTCGCTGGGAGTTATGTAACGGATTAATCGACTAGAAATGCGTTGTATGCAGATGCTCTTTTTAACTGTTTTGTATTCTGTTGGTTGAAGTCGAGTCAGTTCTTCTATCATTCTATGTTGTGCTTTGCTTTGCTTGCGTTGGTTGTTGATAATACAATATATATTGTGGTGTTTCTTTACCTAGTCTTTTTTCAGCTTTTTCAGTGATAATCCTTGAATTTCTCTCTCTCTCTCTCTTCTGTTTCTGGTAGTAACAAACCTGTGCAGGCTTTGCACGTTATTTATTTATTTATTTTTATTTTTTGTATCCGTGTAAAATCTAATTGTGCATATCAGAAATCTGTTTATGATAATTGCACGTTTTGAAAGCCCCTGGAACGCAAATAACCTTAGGTTATGTTTGGTAAGACCGTAAGAGGCACAATTCGTGCGTTATGTTTGGTAACGATAATTTGCTTTGTTTTTTCTTTTTAGTGTCTGAAAATGTAATTGGCGCAAGAAGAAATAAGATATATTTCCCATTATAATAATATCTGCGATTTTAGAGGGTCAGAAAGAAGATCTCTAGCGCCACGTGGCGCAACCCAACTGGAGAGACAACGAAAGGGAATCAATCAATGCAGAAATTAGAGGATAGGATATGATAGCGGGTTATCCTAATTCCTACATTCGTACCCAATGGGGATCCAGTGACGTGTACAGAGCGATCCTCTGTTTTCTTTTAAAAATGGTCGCCTGCACTGCATCTCTCAGTCTGCTCTCTCTTCCTCTTGGGTTAGCCTCTCTGGTTTCATATATTTCATTGCTTGGTTAAGTGCACATCACATATACACATACGCACATGGCAACTTCTGCTCTGCAACGCTCAGCATTCGCCGGCCAAAATGTGGTCCGAAAGCCAGACGAGGTCTCCCGCATCTGTGCCGGAGGAAGCCGCATCACCATGCGCCGCACCATAAAGACCGCTCCTCAAAGCATATGGTAACTCCCATCTTTTCTTCCTATACTTCCATATCTAATATTCCTCGTACCGTATATGGAAATTTATATATAGTTAACCATGTATATTTTTTATATGTAATTCTCTCAGGTATGGACCGGACAGACCCAAGTATTTGGGACCATTCTCAGAGCAGACTCCTTCGTATCTGACGGGTGAGTTCCCGGGTGACTATGGATGGGACACAGCTGGGCTGTCAGCTGACCCTGAGACCTTTGCACGCAACAGGGAGCTTGAGGTGATCCACTGCCGGTGGGCCATGCTGGGGGCCCTCGGTTGCGTCTTCCCCGAGATTCTTGCTAAGAACGGCATCAAGTTTGGGGAAGCCGTGTGGTTCAAGGCCGGTGCTCAGATTTTCTCCGAGGGGGGGCTCGACTACCTCGGCAACCCCAACCTGGTTCATGCACAAAGCATCCTAGCCATTTGGGCTGTGCAGGTGGTGCTCATGGGCGCTATCGAGGGATACCGAGTGGGTGGTGGGCCCCTGGGAGAGGGCCTTGACAAGGTATACCCGGGCGGGGCCTTCGACCCTCTTGGGTTGGCGGACGACCCTGAGGCATTTGCGGAGCTCAAGGTAAAGGAGATCAAGAACGGCCGCCTTGCCATGTTTTCCATGTTTGGTTTCTTCGTGCAAGCAATTGTAACCGGCAAGGGGCCTATCGAGAACCTCTCTGACCATCTTGCGGATCCGGCAGCCAACAACGCCTGGGCATATGCCACCAACTTTGTGCCCGGCAACTGAAGCAAAGCGAAGCGAATTAATTATGCAATGCAATGTCTTAAAAAAATATGATTGGAGATTCATATTTACTTATTAAGTGTGTTGTACTTGCCAGCCGGTACTGTATATTAAACTCAGTTTTCTTAATTTCAGCACTTTACTTTGAATTGATTGAGTTGTGTGCATGTTTGCGAACATCAAGTTTCACAGGACAGTGTAACAGTGTTGTAATATGCAGTACCTTTCTACCAATAATTTGAAGTCAAGTTTCTATATTTACAAAATTTTATCCAAATATAAACACATATATTTTGTGGAAATTAAATTTGTCCAAAAGAGAATCAAAGACCACAAATTTATTTTGAATTTCTACTGTTTTTCAGTTATATTTATTTGATGCAAATTTTCGTCAATTTCTAGCTTATCAGCTCAATTTTACAAAAGACTATGACACTAATTACTAATTAATAAATAATATTCTGATAAATTACAAACGGTTACCTACAAAAAATGATTTCCATCCTAGAGGAATATACGGAAATAAACATAACTGGAGGTTTCATGCATAAAAAATTGCAACAAGGAAGCAGGTTTCATCAATGCAGTTAATTTTGGATCCTCCATCCCTATATACATGTAGTCGTATTAGATTCAGAGAGCTAGAGTTGGTGGTTATCTTCGAGCAGTGCTTGATACGCATGGCCACCGTGATACGAGATATCCAGCCCTGCCAACTCCTCATCCGCCGGTATCCTTAAAAGCATTGTTCTGTGTAGAACATAGAACAGCGGCGCCATGGTCATGCTAACCCACATTACAATCGCCACCAATTCGACCAGCTGTGCCCCAATAAGACCCCACCCACCACCCATCAGCAGTCCAGACGGGCGGCTAATTCCTGTTTTGCCCGAGTCATAGACTTGGATCAAGAGCTCCTCCTTAGCAAACAAGCCGGTAAAAATTAGACCCCACGCACCGCATCCACCATGTAATTGTGCAGCCTCTAGAGGGTCATCAAATCCGAGTTGCAATGCAATAGCATTGAGACTGATTAACACCCATGCTGAACAGATCCCGCAAACAATTGCGGTCCATGGCTCCACAACCGAACAACCTGATGTGATAGCGACAAGCCCACTGAGCAGCCCGTTACATGCATCCAAAGCATCCCAATGACCGACCAAGATTCGAAGGCTTAAAAGAGTGACGAGGCTGGCTGTGGAACCGGCTAGAGCCGTGGTTACTGCAGTGCGCCCCACCCCGGTCCAATTACCCTCGCATGGGTCATCAGGGTATGAAACGAGAATCTTGGTGAATGATCCGGGATTGAACCCAAACCAGCCAAACCATAGTAAAAATGTGCCGAGTACCACCAGCGTGGCATTATGACCCCTCATCTGAACGGGCTTCCCGGACAGTACGTCAAACCTTCCTATACGTGGCCCCTCTATTAGCGAGCCCCAGAGGCCGGCTACACCACCTACCAAATGCACGACCCCGCTCCCAGCAAAGTCTATGGAACCTGAACCAAACAGCGGCGTACTTGAGTGAGGAGCAAGCCAACCTTCTGAAGACCAAATCCAGTGGACCACCACAGGATATACAAACCCAGCCAAAAGAATGGAGATGATAAGATAGGAAATGAACTGTGTCCGTTCAGCAATGGATCCGCTGGCGATGCCTGCTACCGCAATAGCAAAAGTCCATTGGTAAAGGAAGTACGGGTACCCGTATGATTCATTCGGGATGTCTTCCAGAGCAAAAAAGGCAGCCCCAATGAAGGGATTCGAGTGCATGCCCGTTCCAAATGCAAAAGCAAAACCAAACAGGTAGAAAGATATGGTGCCTGCTACAGCATCGACGACATTGGTCAACATGATGTTCAGGGTGTTCTTGGCATGCACTGATCCGGCACATAGCATGGCAAACCCAATTTGCATGACAAAGACGAGATATGCGGAGAAGACGAGATACACGGTGTTGATTGCATCGGTCACACTCGTCTCCCATGATTGTGCGACAGCCATATGTATACTACAAGTTAACCGGGACCAAATGGAGAAGAAAACCTTAGTTAGATGTAGTGTTCATAGTATCATAATGGTAGGTAAATGAAAGACAGGAAATTGAAAATTGATACCAGTGCCATATATAATTGTGTTTGTCTGTGTGACTGTTGGTTTTGACTGTTAAATAGAGATGTGAGCAAAACCGTTACATACTAAGACTGGTAGATGAGGTTCGATCGATATAAGCTGGGGCAATGTTAACACTTTTAACTTGCTTCACTTTTCCTGAACAACTTATTATATAAAGACAGCATTGTCTTCAGATTTTTTCTTAGCATATTTTCAATGTGAGATCAACGCTGTGACCAATACTATGTTGTAACTGTTTTTGTTTTGTTTTATTGTTCCATATATTATAGTTACAAGTCAAGCTTACACAAAAGAAAAAAGAAAAATAAATAAATAAGAGAGGATCTGGTGCCACTGCCGCTAGTGACATAGGATGCCACATAATCCAAGACGTTGATTGAAATTGAAACATACGGTAGTGATTTATTCTTCTTAAATAATTCTTTGTCTTATTTAATCTGTATTCGCATCCTGCCAATTAAACTTTCAAGTGAAATAAAAAATGGAATTGTTTCTTCCTGCATTTTGTATGTTTCCTCTTCTTTGTTCACCTCTCCCCCTCAATTGAAGGACTTAAAAATCCATCTAATCAAATACTAGTTCTGATTTTTCTTATGAGAGATCATGAATGCGAACATTTTTTGTTTTGTTTTGAATGGTGTAATTTTATGAACGCACCTTGTTTTGTCATTCCAAGTAAACAGAAAAATAAAAGCAAAATGCAAATACGGATCTTTTATGCGAGTCATGATGTTTTCTAAAAGGCCAATTAATTAGTGAATAACGCAAAATTTTATTTTGTTTTCAAAATCAATTATAATTCCTTAGTGTTGGTACTGGACCTACTGGTACTAAGTGACAAAAAATGTCACCTAAGCAAATAATCCAACGCTCCATGGATATCTCATTAGTTTACAAAATTTATTGTTAGTAACAAACAACATCTCTTTACATGCGAGAAATTATGGTCCGTATCTGAGCAAAAGACAAAAGTTTACTGGCTGGAGTTCAACCTCTTGGTTAGCTAACAGTCCCAAATCATTTAAAAAGAGAATATATATATATATATATATATATATATATATTAGAAGAATACCGAATACAAAACCCAAATTTTAAAGTACTGATACAGAACTCAAATTATTAAAGCGAACACTGATTACTGATACAGAACTCAATTAGCGATGAGGAAATTTTAAAGTAGAGTTCAATTCAAAATCTTATGGGAAACACGAGCTAGTATAAACTGGGAATAAACCAGGTGCACATTGTAAAAGGGCATGGCAGCCTTTCCACTGTACCAGCAAAAACATCATGGACATAAGGCTTTCCATTGCCGGGATCAATGAAGTAAATACGACCTCCTTTGAGTTCATCCGTCATTGAGAAACCATTCCGCACTTCCAAAAATAGAATCTGATCGCCGATGTCACGAATCCTGACCCAGCAGGGTTTTCCATCTTTTCCTTTAAAATCAAGGCTGTAGATATAAACCATGGACTCTTCTACTGGTTGTTGGCAATTCCGTAACCAATACACGCTCAAGATCTCTCCTGATGACTCAACAAGATAAAAGTATCTTTCGTAATCGAATTGATCCCAAATTTCATTTTCCGGGTATGATATTTTATATAATAATGCTTTCGAGGAAATGTCAAAGACCTTTACCATATCGCCGGTGTCCACAAACAACATTCCTTGCCAATAGCAGAATTTGCGGAAAAATCCATCATGTTCCGTCCACTTTCGACGTTGTGGATCGTAGAAGATCCATTGACCTTTTTCCTCTGGGTCCCAGCCACGATCAACAATCAGAATATTTCGATCACAAATGGGGCCTTCCCCGGTCCAGACCATCCAAGGCGACGAATATGATGGGAGATGAATGCGAGTGCGAACAAACGTATCATCGGCCAGGGGATTGAAGAAAGTTAATGTACTACACTCATAAAATGGGATGTAGTGGTAGCAGGCCCCCCGGAGCCATTTAGATCTCTGGATTGGGATTGTAACTGATTTACCAGAGTGTATTGAGTAAAATCGTAGTTGTGTGGTATATTGTACTGAGTGGTAGGTATGGTTTGGAGAGAACTCGAGGAGCCAAGGAAATTCCGGGGAATGGTCGGAGTAACGAACCGAGGATTTCCAACTCCTGCAAACAGCACGAAAGTGGACAAAGTCGAAGGGGTCCGGGAGCTTCTTGGCGATGAGATTGAGGAGCTCCCTGGGGAGACCCGACGACCAATCTCTTTCACCATTCATTGACGGCGCCTCTCTCTCTGCCATTGATAAAATTGCGTGCAATGGTCTGTTTGCAACACATTAGCAGAATATATATACTTGTATATATTTGAAGAAAGATAGAAGTACGTACCAATTTAGGGCGGAAATAATCAAATAAACAGGGTTGTTAAAATTAGTAATAATCACAAATATTTTCCATAGCTGATTGTTATATATCAAGATCTTTTCTATGTCAGGCTCTTACTTATGACGATCTTACAATTAGGAGGGCAGTGCTATATTTTGAGAGCTCACATTCTAATTTTGAGAGCTCACAATATTTTTCTTCTAATATCACTTTTGCTCCTTTTAATTACCTTCTCATTTTGCTTTTAATTAAAACCGTTCTTAGTTAAGAAGCCCAATCACGCCTATACAACATAGGAAGGAAACTTGCGTGTTCTTATGTTATTGCAGCACATTCATCAAATAAAGATTGCAATAATAAAAAAAACAGCTCTACCATATTCATAGAATTATAGACATTTTTGGTAATTAAGCCAAATCCTACTGCACCAATCTCTGCAACAATCCACCCAAAACCACTTCCTTTTATGATCATAATGCTTAACATATTTAGGATTTGGTGCAATTAATTAATTTTATAGAAAATTTGTTCAGTTGTTCTACACTGAAGAAATGAACTAAAATTGAACAATAAGAGAATAACAGGGGCAAAACTCACTCAAACAACTTTTTATATCAGAATCTTCTTTCCATGATGAGTTCTATGAATTGTGTACTCCTCTCTGCCTCTACCTGTATGATCAATTATATTATCAAGCCACAAAAATATATTTTAGTGTAAGAGGTACAACCATTCCGTATGAATTGAGTCAGATGAGTATCTCTTGCAAATATATGACTCGTTTAATTAAAGTGTACAATTTATAGAATTAACATTTCAATACATACAAATCTCACAATTAATCTAAATTCTAATAAAAAATAGTACCTGGACCTATCTTCTAACCCGATGCTGGCGGTTGCACAAAATCACCGTATTTGGAATGGCATATTACCAACCGTTTTTTTTTGTCTCTACGATTTGGTGATCAGCATTATATATATGTAGGAAAAGATAAAAAAAAAAACAGATGCATTTATTTTCACTCGTTCGGGAAATTCATTACAAATTATGGCACAAACGGTTCTTTTAATAAAATCAATAACATTAATAGCAATGAACTTTCAATCAGATTCATATAGAACCAGTCAAAGCACAAACTATACACAACATATTACATATGAATGCCCAAATCATTTAAAAGAATACATATATTAGAAGAGTACCGAGTACAACATCCAAATTTTAGAGTACAGATACAGAACTCATTGCTGCTTGTTAAAGCAATTAGCGACAATAAAATTAGAGTTCAATTCAAAATCTGACGGGAAACACGAGCTAGTATAAACTGGGAATAAACCAGGTGCACATTGTAAAAGGGCATGGCAGCCTTTCCACTGTACCAGCAAAAACATCATGGACATAAGGCTTTCCATTGCCGGGATCAATGAAGTAAATACGACCTCCTTTGAGTTCATCCGTCATTGAGAAACCATTCCGCACTTCCAAAAATAGAATCTGATCGCCGATGTCACGAATCCTGACCCAGCAGGGTTTTCCATCTTTTCCTTTAAAATCAAGGCTGTAGATATAAACCATGGACTCTTCTACTGGTTGTTGGCAATTCCGTAACCAATACACGCTCAAGATCTCTCCTGATGACTCAACAAGATAAAAGTATCTTTCGTAATCGAATTGATCCCACATTTCATTTTCCGGGTATGATATTTTATATAATAATGCTTTCGAGGAAATGTCAAAGACCTTTACCATATCGCCGGTGTCCACAAACAACATTCCTTGCCAATAGCAGAATTTGCGGAAAAATCCATCATGTTCCGTCCACTTTCGACGTTGTGGATCGTAGAAGATCCATTGACCTTTTTCCTCTGGGTCCCAGCCACGATCAACAATCAGAATATTTCGATCACAAATGGGGCCTTCCCCGGTCCAGACCATCCAAGGCGACGAATATGATGGGAGATGAATGCGAGTGCGAACAAACGTATCATCGGCCAGGGGATTGAAGAAAGTTAATGTACTACACTCATAAAATGGGATGTAGTGGTAGCAGGCCCCCCGGAGCCATTTAGATCTCTGGATTGGGATTGTAACTGATTTACCAGAGTGTATTGAGTAAAATCGTAGTTGTGTGGTATATTGTACTGAGTGGTAGGTATGGTTTGGAGAGAACTCGAGGAGCCAAGGAAATTCCGGGGAATGGTCGGAGTAACGAACCGAGGATTTCCAACTCCTGCAAACAGCACGAAAGTGGACAAAGTCGAAGGGGTCCGGGAGCTTCTTGGCGACGAGATTAAGGAGCTCCCTGGGGAGACCCAACGACCAATCTCTTTCACCATTCATTGACGGCGCCTCTCTCTCTGCCATTGATAAAATTGCGTGCAATGGTCTGTTTGGTTGCAAAAGTACATTAGCAGAATATATATACTTGTATATATTTGAAGAAAGAGAGAAGTACGTACCAATTTAGGGTGGAAATAATCAAATAAACAGGGTTGTTAAAATTAGTAATAATCACAAATATTTTCCATAGCTGATTGTTATATATCAAGATCTTTTCTATGTCAGGCTCTTACTTATGACGATCTTATAATTAAGGCAGTGCTATATTTTGAGAGCTCACATTCTAATTTTGAGAGCTCACAATATTTTTCTTCTAATATCACTTTTGCTCCTTTTAATTACCTTCTCATTCTGCTTTTATTAAAACCGTTCTTAGTTAAGAAGCCCAATCACGCCTGTACAACATAGGAAGGAAACTTGCATGTTCTTATGTTATTGCATCACATTCATCAAATAAAGATTGCAATAATAAAAAAACAGCTCTACCATAATCATCGAATTATAAACATTTTTGGTAAGCCAAATCCTACTGCACCAATCCAACCAAAACCACTTCCTTTTTATGATCATAATGCTTAACATATTTAGGATTTGGTGCAATTAATTAATTTTATAGAAAATTTGTTCAGTTGTTCTACACTAAAGAAATGAACTAAAATTGAACCATAAGAGAATAACAGGGGCAAAACTCACTCAAACAACTTTTTATATCAGAATCTTCTTTCCATGATGAGTTCTATGAATTGTTGTACTCCTCTCTCTGCCTCTACCTGTATGATCAATTATATTATCAAGCCAAAAAAATATATTTTACAGTAAGAGGTACAACCATTCTGTATGAATTGAGTCAGGTAAGTATCTCTTGCAAATAAATGACTCGTTTAATTAAAGAGTACAATTTATAGATTTAACATGTCAATACATAAAAATCTCACAATTAATCTAAATTCTATTAAAAAAAATAGTAACTGGACCTATCTTCTAACCCAATGCTGGTGGTTGCACATGGATCGACATAAATTTGGAGAGAGTGAAAGAACTCAGAAATAATAACCATCACATTAATTGGGTACTATTATTTTATGGTGCATTAACTCGAATCTTGAAAAATCCTTATCAATGTGAATGAGATGAAAACCCAAAACTGAAGAGAATTAAAGGCTTGCCTTAATTTGACATTTTAATGCATTGATTGAACATTCTGCCAATGATATTACACTATACATGTAGTTGATTGTTGTATCTCAATTTCTTTTTGTTATTGAGTACATACGCTGAATATTGAACTCTAATAAGTGAATTAGGAATCACAGCCAGTTCAAGTATCGACCCTTAACCCGTTATTAGTTGATAGTAGTTGTATTCCAATTTATTTTTATATCGTATACATACAATGAATGTTGAACCCTAAATGAATTAGAGATCGAAGTATGTTCACAGACCCGTTAAAAGCAAGATCCTGACAACCATATATCATCACATACCCAGTGGCTCATACGAATAAGAAAATTAAAAATTTACCTGTTAAAACTGGCATTTCTGACATCAATGACTTAACACACGTTAAGCAAGCCTTGGCATGCCTCAACCAGGTTTTCTTCAGCTCTACTAATCTTCTTTCTTCTTTGTAACTGAAAGTTGACAATATATAAGTACTGTAAACAATAAACCAAAGAAATGTATTATGCAACAAAAGAATAAATAAGAAGTGAGATGATGTACTTTTGTCTCCAGCTTCAAGTTAGAAAAATCCTGAAATGAAAATTTAGAATTGCAAACACCCAAGCAGCTAGAGGAAGAGGTCAAGCGCTGGCCAGCTGACACGACACCCAGCAAGAAAAAGAACGGACTAGAATTTATTGCTAAACAATTAGCTTTTGATATATTTAACCTTTATTCAAAACAAAAAAGCACCAAAGCGGCATATTACGTAGAAAAAACCGAAGGCTTGAAACATTAGTCCTGACATTCTCTCGTTGAAGCATTACAGAACAACAAATTCTCCATAAGGCAATCAGAAGCACTTTTGATGTACAAAGAAGAGCAAAACTGTCATGGATAAACACAACCCGAACAAATTGAAATGCCCATAAGGGAATCAGAAACAATTTTGACTTGCAAAGAAGAGCCAGTTGCCACAAATTAGTACAACCCAAAGAAACCGAACAACAGCCCTATGTTTTCAATGCTGGAAACATAAGGCAAACACCAATATGCATGCTGCACTTGCTGGTTCACTTCTTTCTTGCAAATTGCATCAAAATAAAGTCTCTTTTTGTGAATCAAGAACAGTAGCGACGTCAGATCAACAAACCAGAATGAAGGAGCAACAGATGCAACAGGCTAGTTAAACAAAAAATGTAGATAAACAGTTCGCAGCATATCACTTTGAAAAAATTCTGATTCACAATTTTGAGACAATTTGATGGATGCAACAACTCCTGGTGCGCTACTACCTTGACATAAGAGTGAATCCTGCCAAAAAGTCAAATTGTCAATGTAGTTCAAAATAATTCCAGCAAAGAACTACATGGTAATACGGCAATTGCTTATGCATGGCAAGCAACAACAGTTGATTGAACCTTGGACTTTCCAACATAAGCTACAGTCTGAATAATCTAACGACAGATTCATGAAAGTAAAATTTAATTAAAAATCCAGACATATTTGGATGAATGTTTGGTTAACAAAATTTAATAAGCAAAGCAAATAGTTAGGTAAGCTAATAGATAAAAAATTATCTAGTTAAACAAACTAAAGGCACTTAGAATATATTTTCCGAGCTAAGCTAATAGACTAAAAAAATATCTAAATACCCATACTCTGAGATAGTTTCTTGATTGGTGACATTAACAGCTGCAAGTAGTTGAGGGATTGTGTAATGGATTACCTAGTGAGCATTGGCATCTATGTCAATATAATGATGAGCAGTGTCAATAGCATGATAGAAAACCATGAAATCTCAAAATTGTGGACATTTTCCTTTTTACTTTCATTTCAGTCCCTACAGATTTCAAATTGTGCTCAACTATCATGCAAGCTAACATAAAGATGTATCCTATATATCAAAACATATAAAAGAAGAAAATCATGATTCATCAAAGTACTGTGTATCTAAAAAAAGATTGAATACTGTATCCATCAGTTACCTTCAGTTCTGCCAAACCTTCACCTATAATATACAAAAGGAGGACAGAATGAAATCAATTTGGATAGGCATCTGATCTCTGTTCAAAGAGCTCTGTCTGTTTTGGAAAAGCCTGCATCAGACCAAATCGTCACATCGGGCTGGAGCACTTGCTAATAAGTAGTAAAGTTAACACAATAGCAATAGCAACGGTTGATCTAAGTAAATTGCTTTAGCTATTAGGATGGCTTGAGTAGCAGTGAACCAGAAGCACCGGTACCATGGTCCAGTACAAATCAATCAACTACAAATTAAAGCAACAAAAAGAGAGGAAAAAATAGTAAAAATAGTAAAATAGCGATCGAAAAATCATCATCCCAATTCTCAAATTTAGGCTGGTTTACGTTACGTACCCAATTGTTGGATACGACATAAGAGTCAGAGAAGACCAATGATCCAGATAGATAGAGAGAGATAGGGAAGAGAACGAGAGAGAGAACGAAAACATATGCTCGACGCATAGCCACAATCGTCACTGATTCACTTGCTCTTTGGTTTCTTCGTTTTCTCTCTCTTTCGTTTCCTATCGTGTATAGAGAGAGAGAAGGAGAGAGGAAAGAGTAAAGATTGAGAGAGAGAATGAGCAACGAGTGGAAGCTACCGACACCATGACTGCCAAACACTACCGACCATGGTAAGAGACACACGAAGGCCACACCATGCCGATTCCACCATGCCACAAAGGAAATTTACATTTTAATGGCCCCTTCTCCAACTCTACAATAAAATACTTTTCACCGTTGGAAATAAAAACGAGATTATTTTCAAAATGTATAAATGTGGACAACTTATTCCATGTCATCAATCACAATATATTTTATATATAGAGCATGACTAAAATAATATGCATAGTACACTCCATTTTGTATTATGCATATAGATATAGATCATTAAATTGAGATTTAAGTTGCTCGATAAATTCTTCATATGAAAATATTGTAGGAAATCAAATTTCGTGATTTTTAGAGCTTTCTAGCTATTTTTAAATATTTTTTAAAAACAGTCCAGATTTAATACTACAAAAGTGTCATATTTAGGCTGTTTTTAAAAAATATTTAAAAAATAGCAAGAAAACTCTAAAAATCACGAAATTTTATTTTCTACCAGATTTTGATATGAAGAATTTATTGAGCAACTTAAATATCAATTTAATGACCAAATTAAATACGAACGGGCGCATAGTACGTTATGTGGTGTACTATGCATATTATTTTAGCCATGCTCTATATATATAATATATTGTGATTGATGACATGTAATAAGTTGTCCACATTTATACATTTTGAAAATAATCAAAATGAGCAAAATGAGCAGCCTTGTCCTTTTCAGAAGATGTGGTAGATCCACATTCCATTGTATCATCTACCACTCTCTTTCCATCGCTTATTGATTTCTTCTTCATCAACAAATCAAGCATTATAGTTTCCTCCTCAGGTAGAGTATCACTCGTTACTTCTCCATCATTATCATCTACCGTCAGATTTGCCCGGTAACCTCCTCTTCAACCGCCTCTGTGGCCTCCACGCCCTCTCCTCTAGATCCGGTGTTACCTGTATTGGAGATTGCTAGGACCTTGGGAACAACGTTTGTCCCAGTTTGTAGTAAGATCCTAGTCTCCACTTAAATTATGGCGGAAACCGCCTCTTCCCATGGGAGAATCTTCAGCTGGCCCAGTAACATTGCAACTCTTTGGTCATATCCTGGCGTAAGACCCTGAAGAAACCCCATAGTCCTATCTTGCTTACAAAACTCAAGCATCTTACACATATGATCACTATAGCCTATGTGAGCTCTGAGGTGATCGTGATCCAACCAAAAGCATTCCAGCTCTGTGGCATATTTCTGCATAGTTTTCTCTCCTTGAAACATTGCAGCGATCTCCCTCTTGATCTGGTAAACCCTCAGGTAATTTCGCACACCATCATAAGTCCTCTTTAGCTTCTCCCAGACATTCTTGATCCGTTCTATGCCATCCACAGTGGATGCGATAGATGGAGTCATAGAATTCAGAAGCCAAATGTATATCACCATGTGTGTAGACTTCCACTCACTTTTCTCTAACGAATTCTCAGCTGGTTCGATCTTTTCTCCAGTCAGGAACCCTTCCAAGTTCTTTCCCTCTAGTATGTATTTCACCCGACGAGACCAACTCAAGTATGATGCTGGCCCATCGAGTTTCATATCCACGAGTGGGAGCTCTACTCTCGAAGTAGGCTTTGCTGCACTCTCGCTTGCAGCCACACTAAATGCTCGCATCAAGATTGAGATCTTGGACGCACTCAGCTTTCCCAAGATACCCTCCACAGGATTCTTGCCCTTGTCCGATGTCTCATCTGCCATCGATCTCAATCGAGCCTTTTCCTTTCTTCTTTTTCGAAAAACAAATCCTTAATCTCGCACTCTCGAGATCTAAATCCAACTCATATATATTTTTTTCCGAACTTGATCCCAATCTCTTAATCAGTCATCAAGACTCGGATCTATTCCTAATCCACTCTTCCTCGGATATCGTAGGGTATCAGCCCCCTACGCCGGCCAAGTCAGTCAAACGGGTCAAATGGGTCGACAAAAACCCTAAATATATTGCAGAACCCTAGATCTGCTGCAGAACCCCTATGGCTGTGACGTGCGACTTTGCCGATCATATCCTCCCCTCACAACAGATCCACATTACCAGATCTACAACCCTTTCCAACTCACCCGGGTAGTACCACACCAGCAACCTCTGAACCAAGTGCCTGGACCTCGACCTCAACTGATCTGACGACGGCCAAGTCTAGTAGTGCCTCCCCTGTGCAGCGGCGGATCAGGCAACGTTGCTGGCGATGCGGATCTGGCGGTGCGGAGCTGGCGGCGACACCTCGCAGACATCGGATCTGGCGAACTCAACTGGCTGCGCGACTCAAAGCTGATGGCGTCGACGACCTCGACTGCGAAGAGGTCTGCGCGACATAATAGACGGCGGCTGCGACCTCAACTGCTACGCGGATTCGCGTGACCTAGCAGTCGACGACACGTTTCTTTCCTTTCCTTTTTTTGTTTTTTAATTTATTTGCAGTAGAAAAACTTGGCTTTGTCTGCTGGTGGTAACCCTAGGGATCTGTTTGGCTCTGATACTAAGAAGATTTTTAGCAAAACAGGATAATCTCATTAATGACCCCAGTTGGGTATATATAGAGTTACAGACTCTTTTGCACTTTAGTCCCTCAAAGTACCCATAATGACACTATTACACTAAAGTGTTAGTTTGTAATAATCTAGAAGTCAATAATACGATAAATTATCATAAAGCTTTGTTCATGAATTGAGTCATTAATAAATTATCATTTTGTTATCTTGAGTATTATTGAATTTATGAAACATTTCTTTTTCTGACAGGAGTCAATAACTGGAATTGTAAAACTTCATAATATAGATGATATATTTTCTTAAAAGTCTCTAACCAAGGTAATTAGCAGGAACACTAACTTACCGTTACAATGTTAGAATGTAGATTAAAAGATGGTTAAATTTTACAGACCATAGACATGAGATGTCGTTTTAATCACATAAATACATGTTACAGGAACATGGTATTTGACAAACCTCGAATGAAACATTAAATGGAATTGTGTACGTGTCATTAATGTTTTCATTTAGTGTTAAGTTCTAAAGTATGAGGTATTTATCTTTCCTACTAAGAGATGTGTATGTGTGATTGTTATCTAACGTTGTCGGTAAAACGCAGTCATAACGGTAGCTTTTTGGTATACATAGCTTAGTTGAGGTAGTGATGGTTTACCAAAAGTACTATTGTCCCTTGTATCTATATACGGGTTACAGTATCACTGGGCCCCTTGATAGAGTAGAATTATCTGCATGCAGTATAATTACAAGAGTAATTATATTTGATACATCTGCTCAAGATCGAGAAAAGATTTTGCAAGGATGACACACACCTACCTTGAAACTAATCTGACACTGTGAGACAAAAGAATTAACACGACTAAAATGTTTAGTGGATCGTGATATTGCATAGTACAACATCATCTGTGTAATTGGATGGTCCTAGCGCAAATGTCAGATGCCTCCTATGATTATAGAAGTTAAAATGGTTTTAATTCTAATTACCAACATAACACAGATCCTACTGGGTCGCACCGTATAGGAGCTAATCAGAGAATCTTAATGATTAATTATAAATAGGTTATAATTAATATTAAGATGGTTATAATTAATTATATTGATATGATTAAATTATATATGTCATATAAGATGACAAGTAAAAACAACCGTTGAATTTATAAACGTGTACGATACGTTGTATAAAATCATACCGAAATCGAAACCTACAAAAGACCTAAAACCTGAAACATACCAAAACCTACTACAAATATCATAAATCTCAACAGAACCAACATATATATTTAATAATAGACATCTGAGAAAGAAACTTGATCAAATTTTAATTTTAATTCTTTTCTGAAATCCCACTTTGGAGTATATGCATCATAAATGTAAAAAAATATGCATATCTATAATGGGTCCATTAGATATTGAATGGTTGCTTTCGATAAATATTTTTTATAATTATCAAATCACCATGATCTAAAAATATATTCCAAATTTATGAAATTCCACTTTAAAGTTTGAGTATCCACAATGTTTTTAAATAGAAATGAGCCTGTATTGTGTAAAATTATGTATCATAAGTATTAAATCTTGTATTCTGCATATTTCATAAATAAATCTTCATCAATTTATTCTGTATGTGATATGTAATTTTTTCATCGCTGCATATCTGTGTCAACTCTTATTCTATTGCATATGCAATTTATTATGCTTGCATTTTTCGTTCTACTCTTACCATTACATATTTATCTCCACCGAATGTCTTATGAAATAAGAAGAGATCAACTCCTTTATGTGGAACCTCCTTATGCTGGTATTTTTTTGTTGGTATGAAAAGCTAAGATCTTTATGTGGAAACTTTGTAAGTTGAACAAATATTTTTATTTGTTGTACCTTCAGATATAGAGGCATGTGTGATGTAAAATATCTAAGAATATTTATACGTTATGATAGAAATATTTATTTTATATGGAGCTGATACGTAGATACCATATTTGATACCGACTATTGATACCAATTTTATCATGCACCTTTAGTTGAGTTACCGTGCATATTATTTGAGTTATTATGCATGTTATTTTTTTTATAATGAAATAGTTATACATGTTATCGATTTTATTATGCACCTTTAGTTGAGTTACCGTGCATATTATTTGAGTTATTATGTATGTTATTTTTTGTAATAAAATAGTTATACATGTTATTTCTGTACTAAAATATTTATGGTATAACATGCATAATAACTCAAATAATGTGCACATTAACTCAACTAAAGGTGCATCATAAAATCGGTATCGATAGTTGGTATCAAATATGATATCTATAGAACATTACCCTATTCTATATTTTAGAATTTTTTATAACTAAATAATTACCAAAACAAGAATTATAGTAATTGCCACAACATCATGTGGGCTACTTACTAATGATTCTTAATGGATCAATTATGATAAATTAAACTGTATATTGGTGTTAGTGTGAAGTCAGAATATTATTTGGACAAAATCCAACTCAAATTGGATCAAAGCTCAAGCAAAACAGGACAAATGTAGGTCTATTGCGGCCGCAATAAGATCATTTGCGGCCACAATGGAGTAGGAGAGATTTGGCTACAAATCTGTAGATTTTCAGCAAATTTATTGCGGTCGCAAAGGATCCCTTGCGACCGCAAGACACTTGACAGAAAACTGCCAAATCTTGAATTTCCAAGTCAATTGCGACTGCAATGAGATTCATTGCTACCGCAAGTGACCTATTCCAAGGAAGATTTTGACTGCCTAGATTTACCATTATCTGTTCTGATTGGATATTGTATCTATTATACCAAATTCGTGAAAATATTTACAGAGGTGAATATTAGAATTTGAAAAAGAATTGAAGAGAATAATATTTCAAATATTTGATGCATATTTGATAATTAATTTGGCATCTTTTCAAGATACACTAACGCCTCTACAAATAGCATTGGGTCTCCATCCATTCACAACATTCTGTTGACAAAAAATTCCCGATTATCGACATAAGGCATATGTATTGTGCATAACCACTTATCTTATTCCATTAAAAGATATACTCCATCATTCCTTTCGTGATTTTGGAGAAAAGAAAGACACCGGGATAAACATGGGTGGAATCGCTAGCGCACCAAGTCAACCTTCCGCTGCTAGAAGGACTCCATTGAAAGAATATGATCACACTCTATGATTGGCTTGGCTTGCAGGTCTCATATTAGCATAAAGTATCCGAACTGGCAACTCTTGATATATATGATCACACTCTATGATTGGTTGTCATTGCTAAAATTCAATATTGTCCCGAACAATAAACCAAGGTTGACCATCTAACCTATTCTCTTTATTTGTCTTAAAAAAGTAAGGCTTTGAGATCTTATGATTTCTGAACTTATTTAGAAAGTTGTTGAAGTCTTTTGGCATTCGAAACAAGAATTGATTCGTAGAAGAGATCTCCATAAGATTTTGTCTCTCTATGGGCCTTGAGGATTCTTCTTGAGGAGCCTTTTGCTTTCTTTCCTTGTTCGTAGTGATCGTTCACAAACTTGCTGCCCGAAGCCCTCACCTTCTCCAATCTGAACCCTTGCTTGAGCAGAGATGGTTCCTTTTTTGCCACCATTTTTCGGGACTTAGGAGGTCTTGGGGCCATTTGAGTTATTAGAGTTTTCTGGAGAGGAAATTGGTTTAGTATCTGCCAGAGAGTATAATTTCACTCAAGAGATTGCAATTTGAGTAAATTTGTAGAGGAATAGGTCTTAAATAGGCAGTTTTTAGTCAATCATTACAGCAACTCGTTATAACATGTTGCTGATGCGTTATAACGAGTTTCAATCGTTATAATGCTTCTCTCACCTTTCTGTAATGCTTCAACACATTAAAACCTCTCTAACGGTTAGTTTTGGTTTTCTAACCCGTTATAACGAGTTCCCAATCATTATAACGGGTTACCAACTCATTGCAACGCCTCTCATAATGCTTGGTCATTTTTTTTGCTTTTTATTCAGTTATAATTTGTTGTTATGCTCCAAATTTGTTCTTTAGTATTTATAAGGCTCAATTGTCAAATGATGTTCTTGCTCATGCAAATGTCCAAATAAGATTGTAACTTGGATATAAAGATCAATTAGAGTTCACAAAATATATAATTCGATCAATATAATATATTGAATTATACATCTTGCTACCTGACTTCCCCTCAAACTAATATACAAAATGATGACCAAATGGGAGAAGTCTAGTGAACCTCTAGACAATGAATTTGGTACCACTTATGCTATAAAGTGCAAGTGGTTCCTCAAATTTACCTTTTCTAAATTGACAAAAACGTTCATGATGTCCAAATCTCAAACAAAATGAGCAAAATATTGCTTTAGAATTAAGGTTGCTATGATCATTGATGTTGTTGTTAATTGGTTTTCAATAACTCATCACTAACATATATTTGTCATGAAAGTTTCTTATTCTTTGGATGAGATATTAATTGATTGTTCATATTGAATTTTCTCTTTTGAAAATTGTTACTAAAACTCTTGTGATTGTTTATAGCATTTCTAGGATTAGGTCTTGGTTGAAAAGCATTTACAAACCTTTTTCTTTCAAACTTGTTCCCAAGTCTTTTATTCTTGTGTACCTCATGAAATCTATCATCTCTAGGTTTGTGTACCACCATTCTAGAATTAGGTTTGGTAAACTTGATCTTCTTGTTGTATTTCTTATCATACTTATAGGTATGTTTCTTAGCTTGAATAGGTTTGTTGTTAGTCTTAGATTGCTTTTCAATTTTAGGGGGTTGATTTTTATAAGTTCAAGACCGGTCTTGTCATGTGGATCTTGATCAATATATATTTTATCATAGTCAATTTTGGTTTCATTGTTTGAGGACTTAACAAATTTGGAAGCCCAAGGATGTGCTTCCTTCAATTTCTTTTCTTTATTAAAATTGGCTTTGATCTCAATGTCATTAACCTTATTTTGTAGTAATTTAATTTTCGATTTTAGATTATTTATCACAACATCCTTAACTTCCAAATACTTTTTTGACTCAACAAGCAATTCCTTAAGTTTGGTCACATTGAAAGATTCTTGTCTTTCATCCAAGTCACAAGACCTATCATCACTAATGTCATCATGAAATTTAGAAATATCAAAGACTACCGTACTAGCTCGGCTAGAAGCCTCCAATTCTTGAGCACTTGTAGTTTTGTCCTTAGATTGAACTGTTGTCTTTTGTTCATGATTTTCTGCTTTAGCAAGACTCAAAGTTTTCTTGATTTGCTTATCACCATCCTTCTTTGCAAGTGATGGAGGTTACTCTATCTTGTTGTTGAGGATTGTTCTTGAAAATTAACCTCTCATTGAAGCTTCTTCTTGTTCTTTTGCATAATCGTCTTTAGCTTGAGCCATTTTCTTCAAGATGCGAATCTTCTTCTGATCCATTATCTCTTGTTCCTTTATGATTTCAAGCGCAATCTCCAAGCATGTCTTTGGTTTCTTTCCGATGAGCGCTAACTTGTTGTCCACATCTCCTCCTTCGAGATTTATTTCTTCTTCTTCATCTTCACTTTCTTCAGATTCACTTATCAAAGTTTCTTGCATAGGTCTCTTGTTAGTCTTCTTAAATCGCCCTTCTTGTGTCTTCTTCCTTGAGGAAAGATCACATAACAATTTTGAACCTTTCTTGTTTCTATGACCTTACTGGTTCGACGCGAGAGGTATGCTCTACGGGAAGATCCCTTGTGTTAGAAGGTTCTCCTTGGTCTTCATATGCAGACCAACTCCATCCTTCACTAAAGTCAGCGGTCTCCTCAGGTTCCTTACCAGGACGGTGAGAATGAAGGTTTCGGAAACTCATTTTGAATAAAGCCTTCGTGAAACAAAGAAAAAAAGAAAAAAAAGGGGATATAAAAGAACAACCAAGATATTAACTACAAGAAGCAATAAAGGATTGGAATCAAGATTTCCACAAGATAGATAGAGGGTTCCCAAGACAAAACTAATCTGATCAGGGTACTATTTGAAATCGGGTCGCCATTAAAATCGTTAAGATTAGCTTACAAGATTTTACTAAAACAATAAGCAGAAATTTACCAGAGAAACAATTCACAAAAGTTTTTAAACCATGAGAATACAAGAAAGAACAATGAGAGAGAAGAATTACTGAAAGGTAAAAGCGGTTTAATGTTACCTTGGTGAGGGAGAAGAAGAAGAGAAGAAATCTCAGACAAAAAGCTTTAGCTCTTCGAAAAGAAAAAAACTCAAGGAAGAAGAAACCATACGAAGTGAGAAGAGTTCTTTAGAAGGACCTTGTGGATTATTTATAAGCTCACTCCTGTCAATGAAACGCCGCAAGCCTAGCGCCAATCGAAACACGACGTCTGGTTCCTACAGACCAATAAGAAACAAGATGTATAAAGTCATAAAAATCCAAAAAAGAGAGTGATTCTCGAAGTCGGAACGACGTGAAGCTTCATTACCCGCTCATTATTTCAAATGATTATCACGATTCATGAGGAAGGCGCATCATTTCACTGTCCAATAACTGTCATACAGCCTCCCGGCGACAAGTTCAAAAGAACTACCCGAACAACTTCGGGAAAAATTGTAAAGTACGAAGAATAATGGTGTCTAAACCTTTAATGCATTCGAAAATGGCATTACAAGTTTGGAGTGCAGATGATATGACTATCCGAAAATGGCATCACGAGAAATGTTGTATAAGTAATTGATTCTTAGGAATTCTCGGGTAGTTTTTGATCGATAAGACAATCACGAACTTAAGCCTCTAACACAACTTGAGATGGCATTACATGCTTGGGGGCAAATGAGGCCATTTTGCTAATCGTCTGGTACCAAAGCTCATAAAGAAAGTCCAGATCATTCGGAAGCTCAAAAAAGCGTACTAACACTACCCGAATTAGTTTACAAATACAAAATGAACCTCTCGAAATAGACCTCACCATACAAAAATAGTTCTTCTCGAAATAGCTACCTCAATCCAGAAATAGTTATCCGAATTGGATTGTTCCTAGAAGTGACGGTTAACACACGTCTCCACCACGCAACACGTCATAAGAACTACCCACGATTGGTAGAACAGTCAACCGACAATGTTGGAATATATATACTCCTTCCAACACAGAGGGGGATCATCAAGTTCCATGAGTACAAAGCAGAACACCACCAAAAGATCAAGTTGTCAGTTATTCCAGAGATAGTTAAATGCCTTGTTTAACTGTCTTCCAACCTAATCCGCCTAAAACATCTACGGACTATCTTCCAGATAGGCCGTATCAACTGGTGAGGTGAATTAAGTACTGACGCTAACGGTGTTGAACCTGAAGCTAATCATTCACCCAAATTAGTTTCCCAGCCATTTCTTTACTTTGCTGGTACAACTGAACTGATACAAGTGAAGTAGAAGTGCTTTTTTTTTCGCCATTTTAGTGAAACTACATAAGATTGCAGTGGTATTGATTTTAGTTTGTTTCTTTAATTTATGTTATAGTTTGGTTGGATGTCTGCCTTTCGAGAAGAAATTGAACAGTTAATAATCCAGCTTGTTATGGACAGAATTTTGGTATATTTTTCACCTAACAGATTAATCACAAGTTGAAATTTTTTCCAATGTTTGAAATAGTTATAATTTTATGTGTTTTCTGTATGACTTAACAAAGAAAACACAATAAGAAAGCATTTGAAATTTAATTCTGATGTGTTTGTGGAAAGAGAAATTTGTTGGTCATTTGAAACTTTTGAAATAACTTCTCATCTCTGATGTATTTGTAGAAAGAAGAATTTCAACATACAGCATATTCGACCAATGCAAATGTCACACTGGACCCATTATCAAAGCTAAGTACTAGATGGTGATATATTTTATTTTTTCGAACTATCTTGAGCAGTTAATTTTATGTTCATGCTTGAATTTGTTTAATGTTATAATTACACAATTATAACATTAAACAAAGGTTAAGCTGAAAACTCGTACATATAGCCAACTGCTTGTTGCTTGAAGAATTCTGAGTACCTTCTCCTGGCATAGGTATGGATGTTTTTTCCCTTTTTCATTTTTCGTTTCCTTCTATGCATTAATGTATGTTGAATGTCCGATTCATATCATCTGATCAGGACGAAGAAGACAACAGAGACGTCACAGTTGAAATATCCATTCGTCTTTGCATTAACATATGACAATGTCATAGGAAGGAACCTCTTAAATCTAGATGACAATGTAGAGAGTTTATTTGACCGAGGCTTAGCATGCGTGAAGCTGACGATGGATTGGACATAAAGAGAAGTAGATAGAAGCTCTAATGATGTTTATTTCTTTTTGGTACATCTGGATTAATTTTGAAGCAACACTTTTTTTGTATAGTTTGTTGTGAATTGAACAAAAAAATTTGAATTTCGATTTAAATGGGCTTATGTAAGGTTGTTTACGTCATTACTTTAGTTCTGATATGAATTTCAGTGATAACGTAGGTATATAGAAGTGAATTTGATCAAGCTTGCTTTGTGATATAGAAGTGAATTTGATAAACAAAGGGAAATGTGCATATTTCTGTCTTCATCATGTAATTGTAAGATATGAAACATTATATTTTTCCTCTTTAAATCTTATACTATAATTTTTATTTGATCAATGATAAATTAATTAATAAATTTTGCTCTCGACATATGAATTTTGACAATGTCATAGTAATAATAAGGGAAAATTATTTATTTGCCATCCAAACTTTTAAAATTGGCCAAATACCACTACAAAAATGAAAAATTGATTAAATGCCATTAAATTTGGCTTTGAATTAAATCACTGCCATTAGCCTAAGTTCAGATTAATTAAAAATAACAAAATTTATTAATCCCCTAAATACCCTTCAAAGCTGATTTCAACAGATCGATCGATCGACCGATTCACCCAAAGAGTTGATCGACTCTCTCCCACAGAGGCGACGACTCATGCGACCAACCGCTCCATCACCTGAACCCTAGCTAACCCTAACCCAGATCGATCCATCACCTCGCGACGACGCCGCCATCTCGTTTAAACACCTAGTCGATCGCTGCACTTCATCTCTAATCGGATCGCGACAAAGGCCCATATCATGTTAGCAGAATCAAGTCTCCCCCATCTAATGGCAGTTAATGGCAGTTTTCATACTGTAAGCTATTGGCAGTTTTGATACTGTAAGCTACTGGCAGTTTTGATACTTCATCACCAGTCGATCGCTGCACTTCATCTCTAGTCGGATCGCGACACAGGCCCATATCAGGCTTTAATTTATGAATCATTTGGTTTTAGATAGCATAATCATTTGTTTTTTTTGAAATAGTTTGATGCATTTACTTTAGATAATGTAAGTATCATGATATTATGATACTTTAGATACTGTAAATTAACGATCATTTAATTCAGCTCACTGGTATAGCTGATACTTTGCTGCATTCACTGGTATAGTTCATTGTTATAACTGTTATCTGATATCTGTTATCTATTATAGCTGATTGAGTTTGTTATCTGTTACTTATCAGGTTTCGATATTATACGGGCATTATGGCAGTGTCATCAGACGTTGTTCGATCTTGGAACATTCCTAGTGGGTAAGACCCAAATTGGAATTTCTTTTATTTTCAGCTATGATGTAGTTAAAGAAATCAGTTAGTAATTATTCATATTAATTCTGTTTTATGCAGTGTTGATCCAGAAACTGCATATAAGATAGAAGTGAAGGTTGATGGATATTGGAACAAACAAGATGATGGGAAAAAAATGTATATCAAGGGTAGAACACTTAAGTGGATTGTTGATTCAGATAGATTCTCTTTATGTGACTTGAGGGATTTACAAGAGGAGTTTAGATGGGGGAGGCTTCAAACACCACAAATATGGATATTAGACAAAGACAAGGGTACCAAAGGGGCATTAGAATCAGAGTCACAAATTCCGGAGATGTTCAAGATGAACCAAAGGGAAAGATTAGTGTTTCTTAATGTTGTTGTGTGTGATTCAGATGGATGCTCCAATTACAATGGTACGAATATCGCTTATCCATGCAACCCAGTTCAGCCAAACTCAAAGTCAATAGTGATGGTGAGGGCGATCTTGATGATCATGGATATGTCGGTTTGAATGACAAGTTCATTTATATTTCTGGTTGTGAGGTTGGTCTTGATCGGAGGTTCAAATCGAGGTAGATCAAACTATTACATCGAATAGCTTGTCGGAGGAACCAAGTGTACAGGTTGAACCACCAATAATGACACACAATCCGGAAAATCCGAATATAGCATTGGTGCATCATTTCCTAGTGTTGATTGCTTTAGGAAGGTACTACGACAGTTTGCTATACAAAAAGAGTTTGAGGTTGCTACAATCAAGTCTGATAGAAAAAGATTCATAGGAAAATGTAGACATCCTAGTTGTCCTTGGAGAATTCATGCCTCGATGCGCGATGAACAAGATTTCACATTATGCATTAATAATATAGCAACTTATTTTGTTCTTATTATGTTATTACATGTGCTAACAAAATCGATGCAATTGTAGGTAAAGGTATTACCGCATGAACACACCTGTCCATCCTCTTCAATGGTAGATGGAAAAATGGCTTCTAAATCATGGGTAGCAGATAGGGTATCTGATTGGTTAAAAAAGAATCCTGCAGCTGGAGCCAAAGCAGTGCAAAGCAAATTAGAGGATGAATTCAATATTAAGGTGAAATACCACAAAGCTTGGTCAGGAAGGCTTGAAGCTCTTAACCAGCTGCATGAATCATGGGAGGACAGTTTTCAAATGATTTTCAATTTCAAGCACGAATTGGAGCATACTTGTCCTGGAAGCATAGTTGAGGTAGAAGTTGAGAGGAATGGCAGTGAGGTTCGATTCAGCAGGATATTTATGGCACTTAAACCATGAATTGATGGTTTTATCCATGGTTGTAGACCATATATAGGCGTGGACTCAACTCATCTGAATGGTGACTTTCTTTTATGATTAAATTATTTTGCTAAATTATTGATATTGCTTAATATGATTATTTTGCTAAATTACTCTTATTGCTAAATTATTGATAGGTAAGTACACGGGTCAGTTGGCATAGCTAGTTGTATCCAGTGGCTTTCGGTGTTTTTGATTTGGAGACGGCAAAAAACTAGACTTGGTTTATGTCTTAGCTGAGAAGAGCAATAAGAGCTCCACCGGGACTCGCACTATTACAACGGTATTTCCTGATGTAGAATATAGGGAATGCTTCCGGCATTTGATGACAAACTTCAAAAAGAAATTTCATGGTCAAGAAATCAAACACATGAAGCCAGCAACATATGCGTACACTGTAGCCAACTGTCAGAAACATTTGAGTGCGATTAAGGAAACATCACCAAAAGCCATTGCATACGTGGAGAATGACCACAAAGCTTTTTGGTGCATGAGTCAATTCTCCGAGCTCATCAAAGTTGGCTACGTGACTAGCAATATCTCCGAGAGTTTTAACATTTGGATAAAAAAACTTAAAGGGTTGCATGTGGTTGATCTCCTTGATCAAATTAGGCAGCAATTAATGGAGATGTTCAACATTAGGAGAGCAGTCAGTGAAAAGCTTCAATGTGTGATTCTTCCTAACATATCCCGCAATAGGGACATTCGATGATGGGCAATCGACGATTTGCAACCGACGCTTCTGGAGAAGACGACATGCAATCGAGGCTTGTATGCATGATGGGATGTTTCTGCTCTTGTCTTTTCTTCTGATTTTGCGAATACAGCAGAGGGGAGGGATGGTTCGTCACGTCTGTGGGGGAGAGTCTAATTTGCGAAGGGGAGGGGAGGGGTGGTTCAAGTGATGGAGAGAGCTGGGTTAGGGTTAGCTAGGGTTCAAGTGATGGAGAGAGTCGATCACCTCGCGTGGTTCGTCGCTTCTGTGGGAGAGAGTCGATCGACTCTTTGGGTGAATCGATCGATCGATCTGTTTAAATCAGCGAGAAGGGTATTTAGGGGAATAATAAATTTTGTTATTTTTTAATTAATCTGAAATTAGACTAATGACAAGTGATTTAATTCAAAGCAAAATTTAATACATTTAATCAATTTTTCATTTTGTAGTGACATTTGACCAATTTTAAAAGTTTGGAATGACAAATAAATAATTTTTCCTAATAATAAATGTTTCTGCCTACAGACAATGAATCAAATAGATATATACTTCTCATATAATATTTCTTAAATTCAGCAAAAATAATGTCGTATGATATGTTACCAACAACAATTTAAAGTATGTTGTATGAATGTTAATATTTTAAAATGTCTAAAATATTTTTTTCTTCTTTTGGTGCTTTCTTCATCAATCTTATTAGTTCATCGATTGTACACAGAAGAAAAACCCAGCTAACTTTTTGTTCACTGCGAGAAGACAGTTCTCTTTACATTGGCGCAATATTATATTTCTTTTTCTTTTATTTAAACGCAAACCATCACTTTCCAAAAATCAATTGAAACAGAAACTCAACATATCAATTAATTATTTCAGTTGGCTTGGCCATACACATTAATCGACTCTGACACAAATGGTAAACAGGAAAGCCGGTAAGGGATTCATATAAAGTACAAATCAATTAGAATATACATCAGAAACAATGAAGAAATAATGAATATACATCAGAGCTTTAAAGAAAATTAGTTCAACAAAAGAGAGACAGTGACATTGGTGTTGGCCAAGAGAACCTAGCTGTCTTTACACTGCAGAATTAAATAAATTGCATCTGTTTAAGTTGCATGAATACGCTATTGAATTCAATCTGTTTAAGTTGTACCATTGAAATTAGAGTTTCTCCTTCTAAAATGCTTTGCAATTTTCAACACCATTGAATGGACCTAAAAAGAAGGCTAATTCGGGAATATTTTGGATTCGTGTACACAAAGTGATATTTAGACAATGCTAAATGTTTAGCTACATCTAAGATTACCAGAACTATATATTGGCTTACAAATTAAAGAAAAAAGGTGTCATGAAAAATAGGCAAAAACTTGGATACTCCGGTACACATGAGAGTACTAAAGGTGATTGGTAGAATTAAATCTAGAAAATTGAAAAAGTAAAATTATTATATATTATTATAAAATATAATACATGTATTGATGGAAATGAGTATACTGGATACGCTGAGCAGAGTATGCAAGTTTTTGCCTTGAAAGTAATGAAAATTCTTTGGCCTCACCCCGTTAATTTTTTTTGGGAGTTCTTCTGAGTGTTGGCAAAAGTAAACTTCAAGAAGGATTATATGCAAGCAACTATTAGGCAACAAACCGAAATAATAGATATATGAATTTAATCACCGCTATACATTAAAACCAATTAGAACAAATAAAATCTGCAATCGAGAAAAGGAGCTTCACGTGCTGTCAAAGTTTCATTGAGATTCCTATAGAAACATATCACAATGAGAAGTGGAGGAACTTTCATTCACCATGAATAAACCAAGCTTAGAACAAATTTACAAAGTTGCAAGGACAAAGTATAAGAAAAAAATATACCTAGTTGTAGTTGTGGTCTCTGGGAAGTAGGGCCTTCCAATACCTTATCACTTGCCTCTTCATTAACCTATTCAACAAATCAAATTTAGGTGCTAAACTTTCCTGGAAATTAGTTAAAGGCAGATAATTTGAATGATTTTAACAATTTGTTAAGGTACTTCCTTAATTTATTGACACTTAATTAATGAGATAAGTTTGATGACTTCCGAGTAAATTTCTAATGTTAGAAGTTTATTTCTTACTGAATGTCAGGTTGAAATATCATTGGTGCATAAATCGAAACCTTTTGGTTGTCAGCCTGCGTACAATTAAAAAAAAAAAAAAATCCACAGTGATTGTTAATTCAGTGCCATAATGTATATACTCCAGAAATGGTATGTAACGGAAAGAAAAGAGGCTTCCCTTGGATTAGCATGGGCAGAGAGCGCCTGGATTAGGTCTAGGTTGTGAGCAAGCCAATTAGGTATTGATTGAGGGAGACAATCACCTTCTCCTCAGAGTTGTTCAGGGGTGATTCGAGAGCGAAGCGGAGTAGAGGTTTCTAATGGAGGTTATTACTTCAGGTGATGGATTGGGATTCATTAGAGTTGTCCAATTTTCCTCCAGATTTTAGTTCCGTCAGATGACTTTTTAGAGGAAATTGTGGCGAAGCGATGCTGTGAAGAGAGGAGAAAAACGATCGCGTGTAGAGGTAGCGGTTGCGATAGCAATAGATGGGATCTGAAGAGATGGCAAAGGCGGCAAAGATAGAAGAAGCGACAGGCTAGGAACTGTCGCAAAAACACTGTCTCTCCAAAGGCAAAAACACTGTCGCAAAGAATCAAGAAAAGAAAAAAATCAAGCACACAGAACATAACGAAAATCAAGAAAATTGTAATAAAACACCGTCGTTGCCGAGTGCTAAGAAAGTCGCGAGTCTGCCCCATCGCTCCATCAGTGCAGTGCAGTGCATGTGCTGGAGGGAGAGAGAGAGGGGAGGTGGCTGGGTAGCCGGGTAGGAGAGGGTGGCGGCGACTGTGGCTAGGGTTTTTTTGTTTGTGTCGCCGCCTCTTCTCTCTCTCTGCGTTTTGTGGTTTTGGTTTCGTTGAAAAGGAACAAAGGGGTATAAATGCATATACAATATTTAAACCAAACAACGAAATTAAGCGCATATCGTTCACAGGTCTCAGCTATATCTGCTATATATTATCTGCTATTATTTGCTATATCTGCTGTTAAAACACATACTATTCCTCCGTTAGCTTCAACCGTGGAACAACATTCATTGACTGCAATTCCTGCATATACAAAACAGATGAATTACTGCAATGTCATATTGGAAGTGGGAAAAACTAAAAAAAGACAACTGATGAATATACATGTGTTATACTGTAATACCTGAAATAAAAGCTTGCACGCATAAGGAAGTTTTATGGTGGCCATCTTTCCTCCATCTTTGCACATGGAACAAAAAGACATCTTCAAGTTTTGATTGTAGTATCCCAATAGCCCGCACTTCTCACACACCTGAAAAATAGCAATTCAAGAAGTTTAACTTCAAACAAGTAAAAACAAGCGTTTTACAAACAGTAAAAACAATGGCATGCTTCATTAGTACGTAACTACGTACCTGAACTTGATAAGGATCACTTGACAACATGAGGCGTTCATGTATTACCATACTGGCACCGTATGCTATCAAACAATCCCGTTCCCTTTCTCCTAGACGCACCGCTGTAGGATAAAATATAAGCAAAAACCGGGAAAACAAGTCTGATCAGGACAAGGCCTCCAAAACACTAGAGATGCTTCATACGAGGTGCAAGTTCCTAAAATAACACCCCATAGTCAACAAACAAAAACGAGGGTGGGGGGGCAGAAGAGAAAAGGCACCTCCTTTGGTGGGTTGCCTAGTCAGCAAATCACGCTGTCCTTCAGCTCTTACATGCATCTTGTCCAGTACCTAACAAATCAAAGATATTGTGGAGTCCAGAGTAACACATATGACCTTCAGAATAGACTGAATATATATAGTACAGTGAAAAACTGAAAAATAGGAAAACATAGCATACAGTAATACCATGTGTTTGAGTTTCTGATAGTAGATGGGCCCCATGAAAATGTATGCTTGAACAGGAATTCCTAACGTACCTGAATCACGCAATACAATAAGGCAAACATAAGTCCTGGTCTCAGAAGGTTCTTGCTCATACTAAGCTTATCTTTTCATATAATGCTCAGAACATTCCTATTATTGTTATTATTATTTTTTTAAAAGCAATATTTAATATCAACTATTCCCATTTCTTTTCAGAAATAGTAAGAAAATGATAAAAAAAGCCTCATTTTCTGGTTTGACTACTCAAAAATCCTATCAATCCAAGTATCTAACCCTAATCAGCGTGAGATTTTTCACAGGGGCATTCATCTTTGCTGGCATCCAAATGACTACCCCACCTACTACTTGTGCAAGCAAAATGAGATCACAAAAGAACCCCAAAAAATGGCATCACGAAAGTAAATAATTAGTGAGCCTGACACGTTATAGTACCTGAGTACAGAAAATCTTTCCCACTATAGCTAAACCCCTTCTGGATAAGGGCATTACTGAAATATAAAATAAAAAATAATCAGTTGTAGTGTGCCAGCGTGCCTCGAGGAAAGGATGGGTGGAGTGGGATGGGGTGGGGTGGGAAGTACCTGATGTCCTCAACCTTGTCAGAACTGCCAGAAGGCTCATCAAAAGCAGAACCATAGTGGTATCGTCCGCAAGATACCCCTGCCTTACCACCAATAAGCTCTATCATTTGGCCTATTGGCATACCACTATAACAGAAATGTAGTATCACCCAAGTTAGTATGGACGTCATGTTAGAAACGATATAAAAAAGAATGCTAAAAGAGAACATTAAGAGAAAGGAGAAAGGACCTTGGAAATCCATGAGGATTCATGATTATATCAGGACATATACCCCGCTCAGAAAATGGGAAATCCTCTTGTTGCAATATTATGCCACAAACACCCTTTTGTCCGTGTCTACTACTAAATTTGTCACCAATCTATAGTTTCACCAACAAAAATAACAAAGTAAATAAAATCAAGCGAACTGAAAAGTATGAACAGACTAAAAGTACTAAATAAGTAAGAAATTCACTCACTTCAGGCCGCCTAACTTCACGATATATGAACTTGATCTTCTCATTGTAATCTTTGTAACGAAAGACACGATCTATAACGGTTGTTGACCCTTCAACACCACCTTTGAAACAAACAGGCGAATCTTTGTATGTCCTTTTGCCCCACGAGAAGAAATAAAAGAAAAATAGAAAGGTAAATAGTTAAATCCTCAAAACAAAAATAAATAAAAAACAGAAGAAAAATACAAACCTTGCTTTTCCATCTCTATCCACAATAGTAGAGTGCTTGTTTACAAGCATATCGTGTTTTCGCACTATTTGTCCAGGTGCCGCAATCCCATCCATGTCCAGAATCTATGGAGAGGAGATAAAAAAGGCAAGAACATTACAACAAGATATGTACATTACAGAATTCATATTGCCCTTTCAGTTTTGTTTCGAGGTTATGTTTTCCTTTGTAGAAATATGCATGCAATGCATCCTTTTTTAAAAGGCAAGAATATTACTAACTGAATTTATCGATGCCACTAGTTGGTTAAGGCATTAGACTTCCAAGACAGAGGTCCACGCTTGTGGTAGTTTTTCAGATTTGGAAGGGGTGTGTGTGTGGTGTAAGCCCACGGACATGAATAAAAAAACTGAATTTATTGATCTCCTACAAGAGATTGTGTATAGGTCTCAGTGCTACTCACCATACCAGCAACAAAAATTATCCATGATAACTTTGTAAAACAAAAGGAGAGAGATTTGTGCCTGCATATTTTTCTGGATTAGAGCACCATCTTTATCTCTTTCCGGCGGAGCAATGTCATCCAACACTTTGAAACCAACATAATCCTCTTGCCCAACAGTTTGTCTGTAAACAGAACAGAACAGGTATCATGAAATATTAAAAACTTGCTTCTCAACAAGGAAATGATTATTATCCCCAAATAGCAGCACCATTTGATATAAGAACAGTACTTAATTCAAACAAGGGAAACTTGATCTTTCAACAGTATTATTTGTTCAGCATCAAACTTAAACACACCAACCCAAACTTGAAACTGTACTAGATTGAGCCTGGTGATTCCAATTTGACAAACTTATATCAAGCTTTGTTCGTCAGGAATTAAGATGCCAATTGAGAACAAAGTTCCTTCTTACACACTACGATGCTGACAATAAAGCAAAAAGGGAAAATAATATTTACTTCTTCATAACAATGCAACGACCAAAGTCACGATCAAGAGATGACTTGTTCAGGACAATCGCACCCCCATTATCATATCCACTAAAACTCATGACCGCTACAATTGCATTTTGCCCAGCTCCAAGTTTATCATAACCCACCTGCAATAATTATTTATGATTCTTTGTCAAATTAACGAATGGGGTTATTTGCTCTACCTAACTCTAAAATTCTATGAACAATGTGGTTGACCTAAAGTTAGTTTTGAGAAGTTGAAATGATATCTCTTTCAATGAAAGCAGTGTAGGTTTTCCCCGCTATCATCAAAATAAAAAAGAAAAAAAAAGTTGAAATGAGCTTTCTCAAGGTTAACATTGCAAACAATTTCCCCACTTTCAAGGGTACACCAACCGTAAATAAATAAGAAAGATAGAGAAGATTACCAGCTCTATGGTTTTAGTAGTTAGTAAAGGGCGCTGGGCATATACTAGTGAGTATAATACAGTGTCAGCACGGCATAACTGCACTCAAGCAAGCAAAGACTTCTATAAACCATCGAAACATACAAGGAAATTGGAAATTAGAAAAATTACAAAGATTGATGCCTGGTTAAACGCAATATTTCCCATTGCCTGCTTTCCCATAGCACACTGTGAATTCTCAAACAGAAATTCCGTTAAACCATTTGCAATCAAAATATGTGGTAATTTATTTGAAAGCAAAACATATACAAATTAAACAAACCTGATAGGTGTTAAGAGGAGATTGGTTGTGGTGTGGATAAGGGATGAGTCCAGCAACAACTCCTAAAATAGTAAGTGGCTCAATCTCTATATGTGTGATTGTGCTCCTATCAATTCTGTTGCTTCCAACCTCATGCTCATGCAATGCGATCTGGTTTGTTTTGTTAAGAAGTTAAACCTCGGCGGAAGAAACACGCACACACATACACACAGCTTAGAGGGAGAAATGGTTGTATACCAGAGCATTGTTCTGCTCATTGACATCAAGGTACTCAATAAGGCCGTCATGCAAAAATTCATCAAAATTACGGAACCCCACCTACGAAAAGAAATTAATGGTTACCAACAAAGTAAATTTTGATTTGAAACAGACCAAATAATAATTGATGCGTTGTAATTTAAACATATGGAGAGAACAAACCTGGAGCTCCTTCATGTGACGTTCTTTGACCTTTGAGATGCCCTTATCAGCAATAATAAGAGGCCGGCAAACACGACCACCATCTGCTGCCACATATACACAATTCTGAAAATTTTAAATGCACAGAAACAAAATTAGTTGTTTCAAATTCATTTCCGAATCCAGTACACAAATAAAGTCATCAAATGGGCAAACCAGTCTAGAAAGCCACCTGCTTTTCATGGACAAAAATGCTAACAAAAGCCCCGATCTTCCCCGAACGGCGCAGTCTCCTCATGACATCAGCAAAGATCTGTGCAAATATAAACAAACATAAATCAGCAGAAATAGCAGGGAAAGAGAATGCAATAGGGAAACAATACAAGCAACATTCGATGTGTATTTCTGTAAAGATGCTGTATTTTCTCACTAATACACAAAATCAGTTCCCACTTATCTAAGTTTAACAGTAAAACTGTATTAGGAAAACAATAATACTGAATTAACAGACATGAGGTCTTGTATGCTTTCCAAGAATAAGTCCATTGAAAAACACCAGATATGAATCCTTTTCATGAACTTGTTCCGCAGAAAGGCGAGAAAGGTCCTCCACACCTAAACTGTAACACTGCAATAAATAGATAAAAATATTAGGGAGAAAAAGGTAGAAGCTAAGCAAGAAGGGTGAACAAGCATTTCACTGCAGAACGTTTCTACGCAATGTTGAATAATAAGTATTTAAAAAGTAAGAATATTCATTATTCAGACAGAATGACAAATTTACTATATCGTATAATTTGAGAAAACAACAGATCCCTAAAAATAAATTAGAAAACATGAAAGTTTTAAAAGAGAGACCAGGCTGATAAGTGGGCCCTCTTCCTCATCAGTTGTCACATTAGCCATCAAAGCCAAATTTTTGGTCAGGCCACAAGCTTCTCCTTCAGGCGTGTCACATGGACAAAGCATTCCCCACTGTTAAAAAAATGAATCAAAGAATTCAAATTCTTTATAACAATTCTTTTATTAAAAAAAAAACAAAAAGAGAGAAACAAAAACACATGAATCTACCTGGCTGGGATGCAAAGCCCTAGGTCCACTCACTTTGTGTGTCATTTCGAACTGCGGTGATATGCGTGTCATGTGACCTAGTGCCCCAATATATGACAATCTAGAGAGAACCTGTCGCAACTAGCAAGTGTCAGTGACTAATGAACATTGGTTTTTTGGAAGGGATGCAAAAGTCACAGAAGAATGAGATGACAGGAGAGAGAGAGAGAGAGAGAGAGAGAGAGAGATGGATGAATGTTGGAAAGAGGTACCTGTGAAACACCTTTCATGTGCATCCTAAAACGCTTCAAATTCCAATTTCCAGTTGAGATGGCTTTTTCCAAGCCAAGAGTTATGATATCAGTCACTATATACTGAATAAAATATGAAAATAACTTTAGCATACAATATCACTTATCTGCCATTTAAATATGATAAGTATCAGTTTAGAAGAATTGTAGAGAGCTCTAGGCCATACCCGACTAAAATCCAGAGCATCAGGGCGATTGCTTTGGCCTATTGCATAATTCATTCTCTGAACAGCTTGACTGTTCATTGTCTTGAATAAATCCTTTAATGGGAAGTAAAAAATATAAGTTGCCAAAACACATTATGAAAGCATTTTCTGCTAGTTAAAATGTAAAGGCACCAAAATACAACCTCAAAGAGTAAAGATACAAGCTGACCAGAGAGCTTCAACCTCTTGTTGCCCATATAATCCTGAACAAAATTATATTTAAAGACAAACTTTAATATCGGAAATTATTGTCCGCCTTGTTTGCTAATTTATCAAATGGCATCCAGTTAATATGCAAATAAAAACCCCTATTGTCTGAATTTGCGCAATGTATATCTTTTGTTCCAGGTTTCCTGTATCTCGGTTGATTCATTTATTTACCATTATTTATTTTTGTTTATGAAAGGTTGGCACTTATTTTGATTTTTGAGTAGAACACAAACACAGATTTGGCAAAACTAAAAGCTTAATGACACAGAAAGCAAACAGCGTGTGCCTTATCATGAAATGTATATGTATCAGCATTAAGAACTGCATCGAACATTCGCCTCAACATAACAGCAGAGTAAATGCACTTTGGTATGAAATCTCCTTTTTTAACCTGTAGAATAGAAAGAAGAAAAAAAGAAACAATTTTTAAGGAGCTTACAAAGCAAAGAACAGTTATAGCGGTAAACATCCATCGGTTATAGAACACAGTAAATATAGCAAAACAAACAGTTATAGCGGTAAACATCCATGGGTTATAGAACACAGTAAATATAGCACAACAAACAGTTATAGCAGTAAACATCCATGTGTTATAGAATCCTGTGGTATCACATGACAACTCCCTTTTAAATAACAAAATTTATCCCTCTTTTCTGTTCTTATTATCTGACATAAATCCTGGTGGATGTGTTATCTGATATTTCTTTCTCTTAACTACAAAGTAGGTGAGAAAGCATGATTATGTAATAGGATACTTAAAGCACTCTTCAATTATGTATATGATAAATTGTATTTTTTATGGCAAGCATGATATTTCCTTTTAAAGGGGTGCATAAGTAAATTCTTTATCATTTGCAATCATTTGAATCCCACTTGTAAAAAGTAATACAAATAATAACTTACAGGCACATGTGCAAGAAATATATCTGTTAGAATTGACTTAGCTCGCCCTTCCTTCAAGATTGCAAGAACAAAAAATAAAAGAAGTTATGTACTAAATACTTAAATAGTATAAGTTAAACATAAAAAGTATGGATTCATGATAGTCAACAGAGTAATTCACAGAAATACCCTTCGATTCTCATGGTTTATTGAGCCAGCATAAGCCACCTGAAAATTAAAAAAAAAATCAAGATAATGAGTTTCATACTTATAACTGCTAATCAAAATTCTATACAAGTATGGCATGTACACAGTTGACCTGAGCATCCATGTAGTCCAGTGCATCTTCTTGGGAATATATTTTCATCAAGGAGCATTCCTATGACAAGTTTATGCTATATGTGAAAGTAAATTTTCGAAGAAAATAAGTAAATAAAAACTAGTGAAATTGAGAAATAAATAATTTTCAGAAACTACTTGGATACTTGCATTAACATGGCAGCTTGAAGCTACTTAGATATTCACATAAGTATGGCAGCTTGAAACTATGTAAAAGAAGTTCTAATTCTGGCAAGATCTGGCTTTATTTAAGCTGGTACAATAGCCATACCAGAATAGAAGGGAGGAGAAGATCACCAAATTGGGGGTCTCGTCCAAGCATTTGCACCACTTCTTGATCACTTTCCATCCCCATTGCTTTCATTACCACCATTATTGGAATCTAGCATTTACAAACAAATTTGTCATCAAAACGTGACAACCCTCGAAACAATAAATTTAGGCATCAGGAGCAACTTCTTTTTTCTTTTTTAGCAAATTTGTCATCAAAACGTGACAGCAGTAGAAACATAAAAATGCAAATTTTCTGTTTCCTGTTGATTGGGTTTCATCTCTAGCCTAACCCAACTTCTTTTTTCTTTTTTAGCAAAAATTAGGAAAAAGTCAACAGTATGTACCAAGCTTGGCGAGACCAGTTTCGTCCCTGCCGTTTAGCACGCAATTGCAGCTCCTTAGCATAATAGGGATGCGACCAATCTTAACATGTTTCTGGACAAGAAACTTTTGTAGTTATGTTATGGAAACAGGTTGTTCTCTATGTAAGGAAGGAACTAGCCACATGATATGGAATTATGGATACAGAATCACCAGCGTAGGGCTCTAGTTTTGTTGTATCCCACTTGGATGTTTGCTTCACATGGATATGATTATCTCTACACCTTTCTTGAGATAACTTACTTGAAACCATGAGATCTATGCAATAATCATCCAAGAGAGATACACTCGTGCACACACACACACACAAAAGAAGAGGCACATAAATCACCTTTTTTGGTGGCTGTTGCCCCTTCCCGTCAGTGTACTCAATTTCAACAAATACATCGGCGCTATAGCTGCATGCACATACATGATAAAATAATTACCATACACCAACATTTCTGATAAGTTTTTTCTTTTGATTTTTTAAAACAAGTGAGGGAGCGCCTCACCACTTCATTTTCATTAAAGAGAAATGAAGTTACACTTGGTAAACCAAACCGTTTGGTACCGAAACTTCTGATAAGCTTATGATGTTACTTCAAATATTTATCACAAGTTCACATAAAACCACTGAATAGTTTAACTTGGTTCAAAAATATTAGTTCAAGATAGTTGCTAGGGAAGCACAGAAATGAAAAAAAAGATGAAACAGAAATAACTTAAATAAATAACTATAAAAAAATAAATTAACAAAAAAATGTACGTGTTATCAGAGAGGCGGCAAAATTGAGGTGTCAATTCTATCTTCTCATTTGCTACCTTTGGGCCATCAACTTTTATATCTAAGTATCTGCAAGGATTTAAATAATAGAACGGAAAAGAAAGAAGACAGAAATAAGAAGTTGTCAGTAAAAAACGAAAGAAAAAGAAGATTTAAATTATAAAAGAGATAAAAAATATTGAGTATAGTACTTGAGGTAAATTGTATCAGTGACTCTTTGATAAGAATTGGCGTGCATGATTTTCTTGATGCCATGTTTAAGAAAATAATTGAAGGAGTCTATGTGTGTCTTCACGAGGCCCCTTTCCTAAATAATCGAAATGGAGCAGAAATAGAATATAAGAAATCGAATGAGAGCGGTTAGAGAAGAGTGAAATTAATTAATGGAACTCGTTTTGTTATCTGGATTCTAATAAGTGAAGAGAAGAGATCGATAAATAGGAATGAGAATGGAAGTAAGAGATATAGATCGGTCACCGGTGTTACCTTGAGAAGTGGAAACTTGTCAACCGAATTCGCGTGTCGTGCTTCTTGAGGAAGCATATCGGAAGCAGAAGGCGTCGGCGAGATGGCGACGGAAACAGTCGGAGAGAGGGAGAGGGAGACCTTTGGCAGCTTCTGCCAAGCTTTCAAAAAGAGAGAGAGAGAGAGAATCAAAGAGAGTTGGCGAGGGAATTAACCGAGCAAGCGGGGTACGGTAAATAGGTAATAAGCCAGGTTGTCCGGATAATGCCGCACTACGTATCGAATACATACGTGCGATTCGAATGCGATACGTACCAGATACTTCACGTGATATATTGTATTATTTTAATATTGAAATACAGCAGGATACAACAGAATACGGTAGGATACAAATAGAATACAACATATGATACAGCACATGGTACGACATGATACGGCTGAGATTTTTGTCGATGCGCAGCGATCAGTATTTTGGTCATAAGTTCTTCATCTGAACTACAATTAAGCTGGTTAAAAGTGTTTTAGAAAGCTAAGAAAGAGATTTATAATCTTAACTTATCATATAGAATATTCTATCTCGATTCAATACTCTTATTCTGAGAGCGATAATGACTTTTGACATCCTCAAAACAGTATCTTGAATTCTTACATAACAAATTTAATTTAATCTAAATTAATTCTAAAACCTACATATATCATTATTTCAGAACAAATACTGAATAACATGTATCTATAGTGATAGTTGAATGTAAAAAAATCAAACATTTTAATATATGATGTGATTTTTTTATTATTCTATATATACTTTTTTATTCTAATTTTTTGAAAAATGACGTATTTTGGCATCTGTATCGTATCGAATACGATATCCGTACCCGCACTGTGCAACATAGGTAATAAGATTTGGGAAGGAGAGCGTGGAGTGTTTTGCAAGGTGAAAGAGGCGCGGCGTGGAAGAGGTGATGCAAAAAAGTAAGAAAATAAAAAATAAAAGAAATAAGGTCTGAAAATGTTTCTGACACCCAACGGCCTTGTGAGAATAACGCAAATAGAAAAGACTCGGTTCATCTATGGTTCACACGGCTAGTGGACCCCATTTGCTCAAGCAAGTGTCGTTACTCGTTACAAAAGAAGGGATTTACTGAGTGAGAGATGAGGTGTACCGTGTACGTGTACCCTGCGTCACCTAGAGCCTAGAGCCTAGCTAGGGTACAGGTAACAGCCTAACAGAACTATAGCACGCCTCTTCGACCAGGGGATAAAACTTATAAGGTACACACGAAGGCCACACCATGCCGATTCCCCCCATGCCACAAGGAAATTTACATTTTAATGGTCCCTTCTCAATTCCTACAATAAAATACTTTTCACTGTTGGGAATAGAAACGACCAACAGATCGAAATCTTTGTTGGTCTTTAATACAAGACAGCTAGCAACATATCTTACCACAAGAATATTAGGCACAGAAGATCCTCTAGCTCTTGTAACAAACTCTTTGTAACAGAATTGAGTTAGCTGATAGTTATAAATAGATGGGATGTACCATTGTAAAGGATCAGATTAATGAAACAGAAATTCAAGAATACAATTCTCTTCCTCTTCTTTACAGTCTATTGATTAATTTTAATTAGGTTCAATAGAACCAAGCATGAAACTGAACCGAACCTGTCAAATCGAGTCATGGTATGACAAGTTTGTATACATTCACCCATGTATGATGTATATGCGCACTGTCGGTGCTCAGTTGTATCTCACTCCATTTTTTATGGATCGAGCTCGAGACAACCAGGATCGTCGGATGTCTTTTCATGGATCTTCCTTATTTTATTTCTAACCGATCTTTTTTTTTGTTTTGTTAGTTGTTACAGGGACTTGAAACGTAGATTATGACCGTTGATATGCATAAAAAAATGAAGCGGGTCAATGTCTTGTAAAAGCAATGATGGATTCAGGATTATGAACAAGGGTAGGCACTACTTACTTACAAAATATAAATTTCGTCAAAATATTGAATACCATAGTAATTAAAGAGTATGTTTTCTTAGGGGATATTTGTTTTTTTGTCACTACAAAACTTAAAAATTGTCAAAATGACACTCATAAATTTTTTTTTGTCAAAATGCCACTATTAGTCACTTTTTGTATAGAATCTGGGTGCCTATAATGACATTTTGATAATTTTTTCTGAATGACATTTTGACAATTTTCAAGTTTTATAGTGACATAGAACTAATTTTCTCATAAATATTAGAAAATTAAATATAACTATAATATAATAACCACCTACAAAATTAAATCAAATCGATGACGTTAAATCGAATCGACATACCCTAATATTTTTTACAAGGTATTGTGTACCTTCATTCAATTCAGTATATTTCTCACATCGACATAGTAAAACATCGACTGACAAGGTTCAAAATAAAAATATCAGCTAATAATCAAACAATAAGAATTAAGATAATATCAATTGATTAATCTCAGGTAAACTGAACTAGAAGTCTAGGACCAATATGATCATATTGAAATAAAACTCAAAATGATATTTTTTGTTAGATAGACAAAGTGGTGTAGCAAAATTCATTTTGCTTATTTATGAAATTGAGCAAGAATCATGTCACATGTAATACTTAAATTGGTTGATTTTTATTGTATTATTATTTTTATTATATTTCAATCAGTAAGTGTTTTTAATGATAAAATTTATTTGTTTGTCATTTTTTTAGCATTAATATTTTATAATAACAAGTGAATCATATATCTAAGTATGTATAGTAGTAACAACTGAATGTCTGAAGCATATATTCAAGTGTTATGATATATTTAACAATTGAAACAAGCTTAGAATGAAAATTTGCATTTCATGCGAAAATTTATGAAATTTGCATCTATTTTGACATTGAAGAATTCGAGTGTGGGAGGATTTGAGGGACTCGCCAGACGCCAACAACGGAGGTTCGACGAGGTATGCACGATCACGACTCGCAAGTTGGAGCTTGGCCGCTTATGGTTAGGGTTCGAGGCTTCGAGTTGACGGTGATTTGCGACTCGGGTCAGAGGGGAAGAAGAGAGGGGCGATCCATCCGGAGTCTTTAAGTCTGCTGAAAATAGTAATTTGCAAAGAGAGCGAAGAGAGAATCAACGATCTTAGTTTGAGCCAGAAAATATTGAATGTCTGAAGCAGGGGTAGACACAATATTAATCCAGGGATAGACACCGTATTAAATATCATTGAACGTATGACGAATTTTAGAATCCAGATGAGACATGTGCCTACCCTGTGAAATGCTACATCCGCCGTTGTGTAAAAGGATGAGTCGACAAAGAATCAATACACTGACGATGCATGTAGCTGAGTCCTGAAATATGTTCCCTAAAAACATGCCCGTGTATCATAACAAATCGTGTATTAATCTGCTACAGTTCGGCAGCGATTTGTTGAGCGCTGTAAATTCCATCCGAACCACAGAAGATCCAAAATGTTTCTGGAAGAGAAATAAAGGAGTAAAGGACCTCCTCTTTCTGAAAATCATTTTAATGCATAGAATATTCAGAAAAACAAATAAATAATGAGAGCATAGAATATTCAGAAAAACAAATAAATAATGAGAGCTCATATATCGATCCCATCGAGGACGTGTTCAGTTTGGATTGAGTTTGCATATTTTGTAGTTATTATGCATGTTATTTTTGTTGATATGCATCTAATTGATTGTACACTCGACTAAAAACGGAGACTGATACGCTTACCAATGCAGACTAGACGAATTCAATTGCATTCAGTTTGAAAATTATTGTAGTTATTATGCATATTATTTTAGTTATTATGCATTTTATTTTTGTATTTTACATGTAATTAATATGCAAAATAACATGAACAACATCCATAATAACACATTTATCTAATATAATTAACATACAACTTATTTAGAATAAAATGCATAATAATAATATGAATATAAACACTATTCAATACATAATAACATGAATAGCATGCACAAATCAAATTAATGAAGTTTTTGTGTACATTATTTGAACTGTTATGCATATTATTAGATGCATAATAACATAACCAATGCATGATAACTATAATAACATGCATAATTACTACAATAATACTTTGTAGGAAATCAACTTGACGTGTTCAGTCGGTATCGATGCCGGAATCGACGTAAAATTTTCCTAAAAAATCATACGAGACACACAAATGCCATAAAAATATGATAAATGCATAATCTGATTTTTGGATTTTATTAGGGCCGAAATCAATAAAAGTATATTATAAATACGAAAAACACATGTTTTCCATATATAATAACGTGATAAAACCAAATAAGAATGTAATATGATTTCAAAATAAATAAATATAAATAAATATAAAAAAATATATAAAAGTGAATATTGACTTTTGTATGTGCATTTGACAGATTTTCCATTGAATATTATGTGTGCATTTATTGCATAAAGATATAAATTCTCTTTTTATTCATGCCTATGCATATTAAAATCTAATAAAAATCATACTACGTTTCATATATTCTCAATGCATATTATAATCAAATAAAAATCATATTATATTTCATATAATATTTTATGCATATTAAAACTCTATCATACTCATATATTCTCTTATGTAAATGAAAGTCATACAAAATCATATAAAATATATACTCATATATTTCTTTCATGCAATATAAAAGAATAAAAATCATGTTAGAAATTATATATTTATGTTATGCATATAAAAAGACATATAAGTTCACATTATATTCACATATTTATTTTATGCTTACAAATAATCATTATAAATTCGTATAACTATCCATATAAGTTCTTAGGAGCACGTAGGCCTTCCTTGATCTTAACTAAAAAATATTTTTATTTATCTTCAAATTTTGATTTATCACATTCAATAATTTATTCATGTTGAAATTTTATAGAGAATCATATTGTGTGATTTTTAGCTTCCTAACTAATTTTTTTTTAAATATCTTTTAAAAACAGCCATGTTTAATCTTAACAAATGATCTCTTCAAGATTGTTTTTTTTTTAAATATTAAAAAATAACTAGAGAGCTCAAAAATCATGAATTATGATTTCTTAGAAGATTTTAATATGAATAATTTATTGAGAAAAATAAATAATTTGTTTTAAGATATTTAAATATATTTTTGAGTTAAGAGCACGGAAGACTTTTGTGTTCATAGAAATAGTAGTGAAATACCATAGTTTTACTGATATAAATATCATGTAAGTACATATATATCACTTATATTCATGTTATGTATTTAAGAAACATATAAATGCATATTATGGTATGTATATTCATATGTATTTAAAAATCTTATAATATATATTTTATTCATATATTCATCTTATGTACATAAAAAATCGTATATGTCATGTTATATGGGAAAAAAACTAAGGTTATCATGAGAGGAGATAGATGCACTAGCTACTTCCAATCACTCCAGATTGTCGATCTTGATGTATTGAATTTTGTTTATCTGGACAGTTCGTAGTTATTGGAAGTATCTGTTAGCTCGAAGAACTCTTCTTGTTTGATAATTTGCAAAATAAATCAAGTACTAACCTTTGCACAAGTATGTTTTTGTTAAATGCAAGTTTAACATGCACTAAAATGGGCCACAAGTCAAAACAAGCATATCAGTACAAGTTTCAACCCAATTGGAGCAAGACTTGGGCAAACTGAGAGGTGCGTTGCCAGACCCGTTGCCAAATCCGTTGTATCAGGTTGTGAATGTTGTATAACGAGTTTCAACCCGTCATAACGAATTCCTGACAAGACTGGCCCACAAGACAAAGATGAAGGTATGATTGAAGAAATGGCTAAGTAAGAAAACTCCCGAGAAGTCTGTTGCGAATCCCGTTATCAGACGCGTCACAACAGGTTCTCAACCCGTCACAACGAATTTCCAACTCGTCATAACGATTTCCAGAAAAGGTGTGCCCCATATGTCAGTTGCTGAAGCAGATAAGGGCAATTTGGAGAAGTTCCAAACTCGTTGTAACACATTTCCTAGTCTCTGTAATGGATTCTGTAACAGACCTCACAAATTCTGAGGATTTTGTCCAACTAAAGAGCTAAGAAAGCAATCTCCAAATTTACAAGAACAATAAGAGCAATCAAGAGCAAAAAACATCTTCTTTCCTAGCTTTCAAACTTTTGTTTAGAATAGCCAAGTATTCTCTAGTTCTCTATCCGAGCTTGGTTAAATTTGAGTCTATTTAATTAAGAGTACCGATAAAGTGATAGCCAACAATAATTAAGAGTTAAAATTGACAAAAACATCTTTACTTTATAAATTTGTGTTGGCTATCACTAAAATCGTTATTGTTGGATTTATGTTCAATGTTGAGATTTCAATAGAATGTTTATACATCATATTTTAGTATATATATTTATGTTTTTTTTTTATGATTTCATGAACGCCAATACGCCATGTTCATAAAACTTTTTAAATTAGTATTATTTGGACTAATATGTCATTCATTGAATGTCAAACAAAATGAAGCAATGTTTTAACTTGAACATTTTTTTCGTTTTACCTTTAAATTGTAATAGTACAATTAATATGCCATTTCTGTTACAAAATATTTAGCCTAAATTAAAGCAATAAAGAAAATTAAATTACGAACTAGAAATTCAATGAGTGATTTGAGAAATCCAAAATTGAAGTACAAGAACCTCGAGTTGTTGGGACCCGAATCTGCTGTAGCGCAGTACCGCGCTACAGTAGATGGACGATCCGGATCGACTGCCAATTCGCAATCGATCGCTTGAGATGAAAATCAAGAGGTCTTTATACTTTGACACGAATCTTAATGCAAATCAGTGAAAATCGAATGGTTCTGGTGCTGCGCTACACGGTCCCGTGCAGCACCAGATTCCATTCCGAGTTGTTGGGGTGCACAGTGCACTCCACAAAAGAAGCGAATTAACCTCGAACTTAATTGCAGATTGAAGCAATAGCTAAAGATATAATATTATGATATTTCTATTATTTTGCTAAAATCACCGTATTTGGAATGGCATATATTACCAACCGTTTTATTTTCTCTCTCCGATTTGGTGATCAGCATTATATATATGTAGGAAAAGATAAAAACAAATGCATTTATTTTTACTCGTTCAGGAAATTCATTACAAGTTATGGCACAAACGATTCTTTTAATAAAATCAATAACAGTAATAGCAATGAACTTTCAATCAGATTCATGCATGTAGAACCAGTCAAAGAACAAACTATACACAACATATGAATGCCCAAATCATTTAAATTAAAGAATACATATATTAGAAGAGTACCCAGTACAAAACCAAACTTTTTAGAGTACAGATACAGAACTCATTGCTGCTGCCTGCTTGTTAAAGCAATTAGCGACGAGAAAATTAGAGTTCAATTCAAAATCTAATGGGAAACACGAGCTAGTATAAACTGGGAATAAACCAGGTGCACATTGTAAAAGGGCATGGCAGCCTTTCCACTGTACCAGCAACAACATCATGGACATAAGGCTTTCCATTGCCGGGATCAATGAAGTAAATACGACCTCCTTTGAGTTCATCCGTCATTGAGAAACCATTCCGCACTTCCAAAAATAGAATCTGATCGCCGATGTCACGAATCCTGACCCAGCAGGGTTTTCCATCTTTTCCTTTTAAATCAAGGCGGTAGATATAAACCATGGACTCTTCTACTGGTTGTTGGCAATTCCTTAACCAATACACGCTCAAGATCTCTCCTGATGACTCAACAAGATAAAAGTATCTTTCGTAATCTAATTGATCCCACATTTCATTTTCCGGGTATGATATTTTATATAATAATGCTTTCGAGGAAATGTCAAAGACCTTTACCTTACGGCCATTGTCCGAAAACAACATTCCTTGCCAATAGCAGAATTTGCGGAAAAATCCAACATGTTCAGTCCAATTTCGACGTTGTGGATCATAGAAGATCCATCGACCTTTTTCCTCTGGATTCCAGCCATGATCAACAATCAGAATATTTCGATCACAAATGGGGCCTGCCCCGGTCCACACCATCCAAGGCGACGAAGCTGACGGGAGATGAATGCGAGCGTGAACAAACTTATCATCAGCAAGGGGATTGAAGAGAGTTAATGCACCAAACTCATAAAATGGGATGTAGTGGTAGCAGGCCCCCCGGAGCCATCCAGAATATTCCTGGATTGGGATTGCAAGTGTTTTACCAGAGTGTATGGAGTAAAATCGTAGTTGTCCGATTGGATCATGTAGAGAGTGCACGTAGGTATCGTTTTGAGAGAAATCGAGGAGCCAAGGAAATTCCGGGGAATGGTCGGAGTAACGAACTGAGGATTTCCAACTCCTGCAAACAGCACGAAAGTGGACAAAGTCGAAGGGGTCCGGGAGCTTCTTGGCGATGAGATTGAGGAGCTCCTTGGGGAGACCCAACGACCAATCTCTTTCACCATTGATTGACACCTCTATCTCTGCCATTGATAAATTGCGTGCAATGGTCTGTTTGGTTGTAAAAGTACATTAGCAGAATATATACTTGTATATATTTGAAGGAGAGAACTACGTACCAATTTAGGGTGGAAATAATCAAATAAACAACGTTGTTAAAATTAGTAATAATCACGAATATTTTCCATGGATGATGTTATATATCAAGATCTTTTCTATGTCAGGCTCTTACTTATAACGATCTTATAATTAGGGCAGTATTATTTTGAGAGCTCACATTCTAAATTTGAGAGCACAATCAATATTTATTTCTTCTAATACCACTTTTGCTCCTTTTAATTAAAATCGTTCTTTTTTTAATGAATAATCACAACTGCATCTACTTCACAGCTCAAGTCGAATGCAACAGTACAGTCGGGATGATATCACTCCTCTCTATTAGTAGGGTTGGTAATGAACATGGTAGTTAACAGACAAAATGGGTTGGACATTATTGAACATTTATGAAATGGACTATTTCTTGGTCTTGGTTGAAGTTCAGTCCAAGTTCAAATCCAAGTAATAAAATTGAACTGAACTAATTGTGAACAATCATGGACAAATTATGGACTAATTGCGAGCTTAGTATGAGATTAAATGAAAATATGTTCAAACATCCCAATAGATCAACCAAGTTCTAACTCTTTGTTTCACAGAGAAAGAACAAAGTTATTCACACAGAGAAATACCTTTTATTTAAAGAGGACGGTGCACTGTAGTGTTCAGAGTCATGTCCATATGGTTAGCTCATGGACAAATAATGGACATTATTCAGTTAAAAGATGAATTGGACATGAACTGGATATTAGTAGATAATCATGGACTTGGTTTGGTCATGGACTTCAACTACTCATCAATGGACTGAGTTGGACATGGACTGGAACCTGTCCATTAGCAGCCCTATCTATTAGGGAGCTTAATTGTCAACACACTCAAGGGTCCTGATTTACTAAAATTTTGGGCAAACAATGTAACAACCATATGATCAAATTCCATCTGCAGCGTTTCTTAAGCAAATTTTGAACTTAAGACTGAAGAGTAAAATGTGCTGGAAATTAAGATAGGCAACGAGTTTCTAACCTGGGTAAAGCCTAACACCTTCGAAGTACTTCACCATTGGGCCACTCATCCATTTTTATATAGTACCTTATGTACTATATATATGCTCTTATAATATATTATTTATTATAAAACTATGATTTTATTAAACATTTTAATACACAATCATATTTTTTATTATTTTATATATACTCCGTCATATCCTAATTTTTTGAAATGTTTAACATGTCTGACCCTAAATAAACAAGAATTACATTCATGACCAAGATTTAAAAAATTTGACACCATGACCCTATTTTTCTTCACGCTCCAAGCTGCATGACCCATGACCTATGACGCAAGACGCAAGACGCAAGACGCAAGACGCAAGACGCATGACGCAAGACGCATGACGCAAGACGCATGACGCATGATGCATGACACATGACCCATGACGCAAGACGTTGGAAGCCGCATGACGTATGACGCATGATGCATCATGATTCATTACACATGACGAATGATGCAAGCCGCATGAAGCATGACGCAAGACACATGACGCATGACCCATGACGCAAGACACAAGACGTTGCAATTTGCATGATGCAAGACGTATGATGCAAGACACTACAAGCAACATGACGCATGATCCATGACCCATGACACATGATGCAAGACCCATGACACAAGAAAAAGACGCTGCAAGCCATGTGACGCAAGACGCAAGACGCAAGACGCAAGACGCAAGATGCATGATGCAAGACTCTATAGGTCGAGTGACGCAAGACACTTGATGCAAGACACATGCCGCAAGACACATACACTTGACGCAAGACTGTGCAACTCGCATGACCCATGTTGCATGAGGCAAGCCGCTGCAAGCTGCATGCCGTATGCCGCATGCCGCGTGATGCAAAACACAAGACGCATGATGCAAGTCGGATGACGCATGACACAAACTGCAACTCACATAACACATGATACATGATGCATGACCCCTGACGCAGGATGCATGATGCAAGACGCTGTAAGTCGCGTGACGCAAGACACATGACGAAAAACACTCCAACCCTCATGACGCATGACGCAAGATGCATTACACTTGACGCAAGGCGGTGCAAGACGCATGACGAATGATCCATGATGCAAGACCCATGATGCAAGACCCATGACGCAAGACACAAGATGCTAGCCGCGAGTCGCATGACACATGATGCAAGACGATGCAAGTCACATGACGAAAGACGTATGACGCAAGACGGTGCAACACCCATGACCCATGTCGCATGAAGCAAGCTGTTGCAAGCCGCTTGTCGCATGACGCATGACGCATGACGCAAGACGCATGACGCAAGACGTAAGACGCATGACGCAAGACGCAAGACGCATGACACTTGACGCATGACACTTGACGCATGTGTTGGATTGAATTCATCTATTTTTTTGACAATTTGCAAAACAATTAAGTACTAATCTTGCACATGAGTTTTGGCGAAGATGCAGGTTAAAACAGGTACATAGTGATGTCAAACAATGCTCAAACATGCTCTAGACGAGTCAAGACATGCTCAAGCCATCAAGAAAAGGCTTCATAACGTCAAACAGAGCATCATTACCATAACGCTCCAAAACCCGTCACAACGGGTCAGCAACCCGTCACAACGGGTCAGAAGGAAAGAGAGACAGTAACAAAAACATGAGTTTTCCCGAGCGCAACATTACAGTAACGCTTGGCCAAGGCATCATAATGCCTCCCAACCCGTTATAACGGGTTCCTACAGGAATTATCCCACATGACAGCTGCACAAGAGAAGAAGGGCATTTCTGGAAGTTGCTCAAGGCGTTATAACGCCTTCCCTAATACGTTACGGAGATTGTGTAACGCCAAGGAATAATTTGAAGGTTCCAAGATCTCAAGAAGTGTTCAGTCTATATAAAGGATGCAAAAACGAACCAACAGGGTATCAAACACCCCATAAGCTTTCAAGCATCAAATTGAGCACAAGAAAGAGCCTAATTCAAGTCTCCATCAGCTACCTAATCTAGAGAGCATTAAGATAGCTTCTATTCTCTTATTGTCAATTCGAGAACAAACCCTTAGCTAGATTTTAGCCTTTGGTGCACCACAATTGTTTTGTCAAGTGGTGCATCCTTGTCCTTGATTGTGTTGTCAATCGGACCTTTAACCGTGTAGTGTGGTGTTTCCCCATACATTGGTCTAGGAGACGAAGATTGATTTGCTTGTTGGAAGAAGTCAAAGATCGACTTCGCACTTTGTAAAGAACACTTGTTTTTATAGTGAAATCGGCTCGGAAGGAAGATTTGGTTCCGGGAAACCCATGGACATAGGCCTAAGTTGATTGATAGGCCGAATCACGTTACATCGTGTGTTCTTTGTTCTTGATTGCTCTTTCTCTCTCTCTCACACTCTCACTCTTTATTGCTTTGCTCTATTTCTTCTAGAAATTGCTTGCTCTAATTCTTGGCTATGTGATTAAGGTCAAAAAGCTTTTAATTTGAAATTGTTGATTCAAAATGCTTCCGCCTAGTAAATTGACCTTAGTCTTGCGTATTAAGCACCAACCCTAATTCTAACAATTGATATCAGAGCACACGGGTTCATACTTAGCTAAGCACCAAATTCTTGTTAGTTCTTGATTTTATGAAATATGGCTCAATTGAAACTTGTGAAAGAATCACCGGTCTTTGGAGTAGGTTGCAAGAACTTTTCATTTGGAAAAGGTGTATGAGAAACTATCTAAGCTTGCTTGAACTTTGAAAAATAGTTGAAGATGGTTGGATACCAAAGTATGAGTTATGATGTTATCCTTACCAAAGAACCAAAAGAACTTAAGTACACTAATGATAATGCTATGAATACAATCTTAAGTTCAATCCATGAGTCAATTGCCTTATCTCTCACACATTCCTCTAATGCTAAGGAAATATGGAATGTCTTAGTTCTTAGCTATAAAGGGAACAAACATATGATAAAGACTCGAAAGGTCGGATTAGAAACAAAGTTAGAAAATATAAAATTTGAAGATAACGAGTCATTTGAAAGTCTCTACCATAGACTCATCTCTCTAAGAAATGAATTTGTAGAAGTTGGTTCTAACATTTGTGATGAAGATTTTGTAGGAAACTCTTGAGAATGGTGTCCAAGAAGCCTAGTTGAGATGGCGCCGTGAGCTGTATAGAAGCTTTACAAGCTAAATAACTTATCTATCAACCCGAAGATGTGTACGCTCAACTTTGCTCACATGAGGAGAATCACAAGGAAGTCAAGAGGATAACCTCAACTAAAACCTTAGTTTTACCATCTCAATCTTCATTTAATCCACCTTATAAGTTTGAGGCAAGTGAACTCATATACCAAAACCTTCACCAAATTCTCTCTAAAGACAAAGACCTTCTTACAAAACTAGTGAAAGGAGGAATAAAATTCGAAAGAAAAGTTAATGAGGAGAGACTAACTCAAGGCAAAAAAAGTTGTATGCCTATCTTGCAACAAGGAAGGTCATAATATTCAAAATTACTATGTAATCTTTCCTCAAAGAAGAAGATCACAAGAAGTATGTTTTAAGAAGACTAACAAGAAAGACATGCAAGCAAGTTGGCTAAGCGAGTCCGAAGAAAGTGAAGATGAGGAAGAAGAAGTAAATCTCGGGGGAGGAGATGTTGACAACAAGTTAGCCCTCATCGGAAAGAAATTAAGGACATGCTTGGAGATTGCGCTTGAGATCATAAAGGAACAAGGGATGACAGATCCAGAAAAGATTCACATTTTGAAGCAAATGACTCAAGCTAAGGACGATTATGCTAAAGAACAAGAAGAAGCTCTTATGAGAGGTGAATTCCCAAGAGTAGTCACTACCAACAAGGTGGAACAACCTCCAACACTCAAGAAGATGGATGGTGATAAGCAAATTGAGAAACGTTTGAGTCTTGCTAAAGTGGATGATCAAGTGCAAAAGACAACAACTCAATCAAAGGCTAAGACTACAAGAACTCAAGAATTAGAGGCCCCTAGCCGAGCTAATATGATAGTCTTTGACCTTTCTGAATTTCATGATGGCATTAGTGACGATGAGTCTTGTGACTTGGATGAAAGACAAGAATCTTTTTCAATGTGATAAAACTTAAGGAATTGCTTGTTGAGTCCAAAAAGTCTTTAGAAGTTGAGGATGCTATGATCAATAATCTTAAGTCTAAGATTGAATTGCTACAAACCATAGTTGTTGAATCGGAAATTGTATCGTGTATCGGTGGATTTTGTATCGTATCGTGTATCGTGTATCGTATCGTATCGTCAAGATACGCTAAGCTATGATTAAAATAACAAAAAAAGTTATATAATTAGTATCTAACCTAAAAATAATCTAAATAAAATGTAAATAAAATGTTACAAAGTAAAAAGTCAAAACCATATTAAATTATGCAATAAGACTAACAAGAACCAGATAGCATCATCATATGTGCCAGTGAAAAGACAGAATTATATGTGCCAAATCGACCCAGTGAATATTATAAAATGCATCGACTCTCTGGTACAAAAGCAAATGAACATTTATGATAGCACTAACTGGAAGTAGTGGCTCTTTATGCAATATTTTTAAGCTGTGGCCTTTTGCAAAACTAGCAGTGGTCTTTACTCTTTTGCAAAACTAGCAGTGCCCTTTTACAAAACTAGTAGTGCCATTTAATTAAAAGTACCAGCGTACCACAGTAACAGAGAGAGGAAAGGTAAGTGGGGGGGCAATAACAGTGCCTATAATCAAATCTGGCAATTCTCCTCCAACTTACTCGGCTAAAAAGCCCATTGAAGAAATCCTTCAACAACACTGAACTACTCTTCTCAATTCTAATTAAAAGAGAGAAAGGGAGAGTCGTACCAGGAGCTTGTGCAACCAGAAATCGGAAAGATCGTAGCAGCTTGGCGATGGTTTCCTGGGCTTGGTGTCTTGGCGATGGTGAGATGCAGACCTCTTCTACAATCCTATCGAGATGGAGGGAAAATGGACAGAAAAGGAGGGAAAATGAAAGGAGAAGGCATCGGAAAGAGGAAAGGACGACAATCGCTCCGTTCGAGGTAAGTCGCGACCTGCGATTGGTCGGTTTGAGAATCGCGAGTATCGTGTATCGTGGCGATTCAGGCGATTCACTCCACTTCCGATACACTCTCACGATCCGTCTCTCATCGAAGTTGAATCGTATCGACTCGCACGATTCGTTACCCGAATCGCACCATACTAACAACTATGCTACAAACTAGGGTAAATGACATTGAGACCAAAGTCAATTTTGAAAAAGAAAAAGAATTAAAAGAAGCACATCCTTGAGCTTCTAAATTTGTTATGTTTGTTAAGTTTTCAAACTATGACAGTAAAATTGACTACAATAAAATGTATGTTAGTCAAGGACCACATAGTAAAACCGGCCTTGGATTTGTGAAGGGACAACCTCCTAGAATTGAAAAGAAACCTAAGAAAAATGATAAACTTATTAAAGAAAAAAACCATGCTTATAAGTATGATAAGAGATACAATAAAGCCAAGTTTTCTAAACCTAATTCTAGAAAGGTGGTACACAAATCTAGAGTTAGAAATGGTTATAGGATTACCAACCAACATAAAGCTCAACCACTAAAGCTATATGTTAAGGATAAGTATGGTAGATTTCATGAGCTACACAAGAACAAGAAACTTGGTAATAATTTTCAAAGAAAAAGGTATGTAGATTTTTTTTCAATCAAGACACAACCCTAGAAATGAAATGAATAATCATAAGAATTTTAGTAGCAATTTTCAAGCAAAAAGGTTCGAAGAGAACAAACAATTGATATCTCATCCAAGGAACATAAGAAATTTTCATGACAAATATAAACTTGTAATTAGTTATTGGAGTCCAATTAACAACAACAACAATGGTCATAGCAACCTTAACTCTAAACAACATTTTACTCGTTTTGTTTGAGATTTGGACATCATGAACGTTTTTGTCATTTTAGAAAAGATAAATTTGTGGAACCACTTACACTTCCTAGCACAAGTGGTACCAAATTCATTGTCTAGAGAGTCACTAGACTCCCCCATTTGTTTCTCATTTTGTATACTAGTTTGAGGGGGAGTCTGTAGCAAAATGTATAATTCAATGTATCATTTTTGATTGAATTATATTCTTGGCGAACTTTAATTGATCTTTATATCCAAGTCACAATCTTATTTGAGCATTTGCATGAGCATGAGCATCATATGACAGCTGAACTAAGCCCTATAAATGTTAAAGAATAAATTTGGAGCATAACAACAAATAAAAAACTGAATAAATAGCAAAAACTATTCCTAGCATTATACAAGGCGTTGCAACGGGTTAAAAGACCAAAAATAGCTGTGAGAGAAAATTAAATGCTTGGATCATTACAACAGAGAACAGAGATGCGTTATAACTGCTGGGAACCCGTTATAACGCATCGACAACTCACTGTAACGGGTTGCTGTAACGGTTGACTAAAAACTGCCTATTTAAGTCTTCTTCTTCTCCAAACTTACTCAAATTGCAACCCTTGGAGAGAATTTCAACTCTCAGGCAGTTACTACACAAGCTTCTCTTACAGAAAACTCAAATCTCAATAAACTTCCTCTCACACCCAAAACTAAAAGATGTTCCTCAATACGATCCTTGCACTTCTCTTTCTTATAGCACAAAGTCCGCCTTGTTAGAATTAGGATTGGAGATTAATAAGGCGACTAAGGTCAATTTACTAGGCAGAAGCATTTTCAATTCAAGTTAAAGCTAACCATAATCACCTAGCCAAGTAATAGAGCAAGCAATTTCAAGAACTAATTGAGCAAATCACAAATAACAAAGAGCAAAGTAATAAAGAGAGAGAGAGTGAAGAGAGAGCAATCGAGAACAAGAGAACACGCTATGTAACGTGGTTCGACCTATCAAATCAACTTAGGCCTACATCCACGTGTCTCCTGAAACTAAATGTTCCTTCCGGGCCGAATTCACTATAAATGATTATTCTTTTACAAAGTGCGGAGCCGATCTTTGACTTCTTCTACACAAGCAAGTCAATCTTCTTCTCCTAGACCAATGTATGGGGCAACACCACACTACATGGTAAAAAGGTCCGATTGACAACACAATTAAGGACATGGATGCACCACTTGACGACACAAATGTGATGCACCAAAGGTTAAAAACTAGCTAAGGGTCTGTTCTCGAATAGGCAATAAGAGAATAGTAGCTATCCTAATACTCTCTAGGTTAGGTGGCTGGAGGAGACTTGAATTATGCTCTTTGTTATGCTCAATTTGATGCTAGAAAGCTTGTAGGAATTATTTGATTGTCTGCTGGTTCGTTTCTGCATCTTTTATATAGACTGGGTACTTCACGAGTTGAAGAAGAAGATGAGAAGGTGTGTTTTGCGAAGAAGTTGAGTTAGAGAGAAAGAGAATCGATTTTTAACCAATTTTTAGTTCTGGCAACTTAGCGTTATAACACTATCTTCTAGCGCTATAACGTTATCTGTCGAAAAGGTGTAGAAGACAGACTTTTCCAGGATAGCAGTATAACGCCAGATCTAGCGTTATAACGCCAACCCAAGGGTATTTGGTTGAAAAATGTAATTATGTGACATTTCCTTGCGTTATAACACCGAAGTTGGCATTATAACGCCAATCCTCGAAAGTTTGGTTGAGAAACCCAAGTCAAAGAGGAGCTGAATAAGGTTATAATGCCAGAACTGGAGTTATAACGCCAAGTCAGGGGTATTTGGCTGTAATTTTGCTCCTGTGCCATTTTCTGGCGTTATAACACCAAAATTCGAAACTGTGGCTGAATTTGGCTAAGTTACTCTTGGACAAGATAACTTTATAACGCCAGATGTTGTCAAGTTCTTATTTTGCTGCTGAATTTCATTCGAACCTTTGGAATTTGCTTGTTATGCTTTTGGACACATGTTTAGGACTCTAATTGTGGCTTAAATGGTTTAGTGTAGTTCTAGCATTCCCAATTTGAATCTCAATTCACAAAATTATTGTGTACTCAAGGGCTTAGTGAATATATCGGCAATTTGGTTCTAGTATCAACATGAATCAATTCAATATTGCCCCTTTCAATATAGTCGCGAATAAAATGGTGTCGTATGTCTATGTGCTTTGTACGTGAATGGAGTACTGGATTCTTTGACATTTGGATAGCACTTGTGTTGTCACACATAATTGGCACTTTGCGGAAGCGTTGGTCATAATCATTTAAGGTGTGCATCATCCATAAAATTTGTGTGCAGCAACTACCTGCCGCAACGTATTCCGCCCCTACGGTTGAAAGAGCCACAAAGGTTTGTTTGCGGCTAGACCATGATACAAGTGAACTGCCAAAAAATTGGAAGTCCCACTTGTACTTTTTCAGTCCATACGATCACCGAAAAAATCGGCATCGGTATATCCTATCAAGTTTAGTTTCGTTTGTCTACCATACCAAAGCCTTAAATTTAAGGTTTCTTTGACATATTTGAGAATTCTTTTTATTGCTATACCATGGGACTCTTTAGGATTGGCTTGAAATCTTGCACATAGACATACAACGTACATTATATCCAGTCAACTAGCCGTTAAATAAAGTAAACTACCTATCATAGCACGATATTGTGAGATGTCAATCTTTTGCCTGCTCTCATCCGAGTCGAGATTCACATTTGTTGCCATAGGAGTTTTGCTTGACTTGCTATCCTCCATGCCAAATTTCTTGATCAACTCCTTGGCATATTTCGTTTGGCTCACAAAAACCTCTTCCGGTGTTTGTTTGATTTGAATACCCAAGAAGAAGGTAAGTTCACCCATCATACTCATCAAAGAGGAAAATTCTTTGGCAAGTGTCATGTTAGTAGAACAAAAAATTATATCATCAACATAAATTTGTACCAACAATAAATCATTGCCTCTTTTCTTTATAAATAAGGTTGTATCATTTTTTACCCCTAGTGAATTCATTTGCATTTAGAAAAGAGCTCAATCTCTCATACCACACTCTAGGTGCTACTTTGAGGCCATAGAGGGCTTTGTCTAATTTGTACACATGGTTTGGAAATGTTGGATCGACAAAACTGATTGGTTGATGAACATAAACTTCCTCTTCTATGAATCCATTAAAAAATGCACTCTTAACATTCATTTGATATAGCGTAAAGCCTTTGTAAGAGGCATAAGCTAAGATCATTCGAATGGACTCAAGACGAGACAAGGGTGCGAAGGTTTCGTCATAGTCTAGACCTTTCCTTTATCTAAAATCTTAAGCCACCAACCTAGCCTTGTTCCTAATTACATTGCCCTCTTGTTCCTTTTTGTTCCTATACACCCATTTAGTCCCAATGATGGTCCTATTCTTTGGCCTAGGTACAAGTTGCCATACTTTTATTCTTTCAAATTGGTTCAATTATTCTTGCATGGCCATTATCCAATCAGGATCTTGATTGGCCTCTTCAAATTTGGTGGGTTCGATTTGTGACACAAATGCACAATGGACAATCATTTGATTAATACCCAACCTAGTTCGAACCTTTTCCCTAGGATCCTCAATAACATTAGAGAGTGGATGAGAATGCACTTCCCTTAGGTCTTGTGGTATTTGATATCCTTGTTGCAAAGGAGTGATGGTGCCTTCATCTTCAACATCCTCATTCAAGGCATTCACTCCATCACCGCCTTCTTGATTTTGCTCATTATTTGGTTCATGTTGAGGCTCTTCATTCCATGAGCTCCTTGTTCAATCACTATGTTCTTTCTCTTGCTCTTCATCGTTGACTTCTTTCCTTGAGTCATCAATTCCTATATTATCAAGGCTACCAATCTCGGCCTGAATATTAGCGCTTCTATTGAATTTAACATTGATAGACTCAATAACTATATTTTGAGTTGGTACATAAACCCTATATGCCTTAGTTGTCATTGAATAACCTACAAAGATGCCCTCAAAAGATTTTGGGTCAATTTTGTTTATTCTTTGAGATTGGTCAAGTAAGAACGATTTGAACCAGAAGCCCTAAAGTATGAGATGTTGGGCTTACGACCCATCCACAATTCATATGGTGTTTTCATAAGGATGGGTCTAAGGCTAATTCGGTTAATTACGTAGCAAGCCGTATTAACCGCTTCAGCCCAAAATAATTTTGGAAGTGAGGAGTCATTTAACATGGTACGAGCCAACTCTTGCAAGGTTCGGTTTCTCCTTTCAACAACCCCATTTTGTTGATGCGTTCTAGGAGTCGAATATTCATGTATATATCCCTTTTTTTGACACAATTCATCAAATTGAGCATTTTCAAACTCCCCACCATGGTCACTTCTAACCTTATTAATTTTTAAACCTTGTTTATTTTCGACTCTATTACAAAACTCAACAAATCTTTCAAACACTTCATTCTTATGACTTAAGAAGAGACACCAAGTGAACCTACTATAGTCATCAACAATGACACATACATATTTTCTTTTCTCAAGGTTTAACACATTTATTGGACCAAACAAATCAATATGAAGCAATTGCAAAGGTTGGTTAGTAGATACCATATCCTTAGATTTAAAGCTAGACTTTGTTTGTTTACCTTTCAAGCAAGCTTCACATATATGATCAAACTCAATCTTCACATATTTGATTGCATTCTTGATTGTATCTACACTTAAATGAGCTAATCTTCTATACCAAAGCCAAGATTGATTAGTTAAAGCACTAAAGCAAAGTTCACCTTGATCAAAATGGTGGAGGTACACATAGTAAACACAATTTTGTCGTTTCACTTGGTAAATCAATTTGTTGGTTTTGCAATTCATCAGGTAACAAGCATTTGAGTCAAACTTTACATAATACCCAACATCACACAATTGGCTTATGCTAAGTTATAGTTCAACCCATCTACCAAATAGACATTTCAAATGGTTAGGTTTTGATTACCAATCGAACCTATACCTATAATCTTACTCTTTCTTTGGTGACTATCGAAGATAACAAATCCCCCATCATGAGGTTTTAGAGAGATAAAGTTTGATTTAGAACATGTCATGTGATGAGAACATTCACTATTTATAATCCAAGCATTTTCTTTATGAGTAGACATCAAGCAAACCTACAAGATTATGCATTAGTAACAATCAAAACACAAAAATTAACCCCTAAATATGTGGAAATTATGAGTTCATGGGGAAATATGCAAACATGACCATACATTTTGAGTTTAGGAACCCAAGCAACTTTCTTCAAGTTGCTTCCATTCCTAAACCCACACTCAAGTGATATATGGTCATGTTTGCAATAATATAAAATGCATTAGTTGGGGGATTTATTTTTCCTTTAACAAAACGATTTGTATAGTCATTTTTTAACTATTGAGCGTGATTCCTAGGTTGACATGAGTGAGTTATGTTTGTTTTATAGTTGTGTGCAAAATTGTGATGTTGGAAAACAACTCTTGGCTTATCAACATGTTGAGAGCCAATGTGGCATGATTGGTACCTTTCACTACATACCTATGGTAAGTGTTTTTAGACCAAGACGGGTTAAAGTACATAGGTGCCGATTTGTTCTTGGTGTAACTATCATTGTTGAATTTATACCTATAGGCATGATTTGGTGCACTTCTAGGTTTTTTTGTAGTTTGAACCCTTGCCCTTGTAGCTTTGAGTTTGTTTTCCTTTTTCTTTTGGATCTTTAGGGTTGTTGGATGAAGAAGAGGGTAAGCTCTTGTTGAAACCAAGACTCATTTTATTATGAGGTTTTTGTTCCTCAAACAATCTACTCAAGTCCATCCTTGTGTCACTCTTCAAAGCACAAGTGGACCTCAAAGATTCGATCTCAACTTCCAATTTTTCTTTTTCAAGTTTTAAATTGCTAATTGTTTTTATGTGCTCATGACAAACCTTCACTTTTGTCTCAAATTATTTTACCTTGGATTCAAGCTCAAGAATTTCATTATTTAGGGATACCTAAGAAGTTTGCTTAACCTAAGAATTTCAAGTTTCAAGAAATTCTCATTAGTTTGAATGCTTGTATCATTGGTATGATGCTCATCATCATCCTCATTCGAGTCATCCTCGGATGCAACCCTAGACAAAATTTAACCTCATTGGTGTTTAAGGATACCTTTGCCTCATCGTTTGAGGTTGAAGCACTTGCATCATCCTTCGGTGCATTGTCTATCGATTGCTCATTTTCCACCAGTTTCTCTTCCTCCATCGGCTTCTCTTCCTCCATTGGTTTCTCTTGCTCCACTTTAACGTTTTGTTCAACTCGTGTAAGTGCAAATCTTTTGATGAGTTATATCACCCCCGGGTCAGTGACTTGATTCTTGGAGATGATAGCATCAAGGTCAACCTTTGTCTTGATCTCCTCATCATCCTCCATGTCGCACTCTTTATCAACCATCGCCATGAGTGCGTAGGAAGTTTGTGGATCATTTGTTTGTTCCACTACACACTCATCCCCTTTGTCGTCCTCCTCTAACCATGCGTCGACTTGCATAACCTTGGAATTTCTCCTATCCTTAAACCCATCTTGCTTTTGCCCCTTTTTGATCTTGTCGCTCAACTCCATCTTGTACTTTCATTTGGGGGGATATCCTATAGCATGCGTGAATTATATGACCCTCTTTGTCACACATCAAGCACACTATCATTTTTCCTTCTTCTTCCCTTTTGGAGTTAAGCCGCCTCTCATAGGCAAATAGTCCTTGGATCATCTTGGTGAGTATTGGCATCTCCTTGTTATAATCTTGGCCAAAATCCTTGACGGGACTAGTCTCAAATTGGGTTCTTGTATTTGAGGATGAGGGGTTAGTGTATAATGAAGGGTTATATAGGATTTTAGGTTGTTGTATGGCTTTGAATTTTGTGCTGTTAGTGTTACAAGTTTGTGGCCCTGATCTTCTCCTATTTGGCGAAGAATCTCTTCAAAGGTTTTAAGGAATGAATAGATCTCTTCGGGAGTGAACGACACCTCCCTAGCGTTGTGCATCGCCTCCAAGGAGCTCATATAGCCTTGCCATGATGGCCTTCTCATCATAATCCTAATGAGTTTGCTCGCCACCTTGCAAGACGGCAACGGGTCACCTATTTCCACAAAATCATTTGTTAAGAGTGTTATCCTTGTATACATATTCTCTATAGACTCATTATCTCCAATTCTAAAGTTTTCAAATAAGGATTGGAGACCGGCACCCCTTGACCGTTTTAACAAATCATTGCCCTCATACTTTCTCAGTAGGGCATGCCACATATCATATGCGTTAATAGCCTCACCAAATATCAGTGCAAATTGACTCATGCACCGAGGCTAGAATGACATTAACCGCTTGGTCATTCTCTCTTTTCTTTAAGAGAGATTGAATGGTTAACTTACTCATTTCCGCACAAAATTCTGGTATATATTTGGTGTTAACAATATCTAAAAGGTCCATGATGCATAGGTAGTTAATCATGCACCTTTTCCAATAACCGAAGTTCTTTCACCCTTGACCGAATACAAGAGGTGAAGCTACATGCCTATAGGTGGTAGTGGCCATTTGGTAGGTATAACAATTGATCTTATCTTGCCATTAAGAAAGTTCCTAACTCACAAGCATAACACCGCTCTGATACCACTTTGTAAACCTAGGCGGCCTAGATTGTGACTAATTTTTGACTTAATTAAAAATGCGAGGTCCTAATTGCAATTTTCCCAAATTCAATTTTCAAGAGACAATAGCACAATACACCAATTCAACCAATTTCAATTCGCACAAATACCCTACTACCAACCAATTACACAAGCAATTCACTTAATTTTCCTAATTGCACAATTAAGCTCAAATTCAATTGACAATTCCCAAACACAAGCAATTAGCACAATTGGAATTAAAGAGAGATAAGGTAAAGAAATGCTCAATCGCGTGTTGACGGAGTTCGCCTTGCACGAAGGCCTCGCCTATGTCTTCGGGTCCCCGACGCCCCCGCTTCTTGCGGTAAAAAGCCCGATCCGCCTCACTAACAGATGTTGAGTACAACGACGGAATCCAACCCCCTTTACACACTTCGATAGGATAATTGGACTCTTAATTAATAAAAGGTTAACTAATGGAAAGAAGAGAAATATATGGTAAAACACTAATCTAATTGCACAAGCTAACTCTCAACAATCAATAGAATGAATTAGCTAAATAAAATTGGGAGGCTTAGTAATGAATTTAGCAAATTGGAACAAACTCTAGATTGCTATAATGGCTGCTGATTTTAGAGTTTTAAAAGCTTTGGTTTCTGTTAATTTGCAAGGAAGAAGATGGTCTCATTTATATGTTCTAAATTCTGCAAAAAGTTAGGTCTGCCAGACATAGTGTTATAACGCCATGTTTTATAGAAAACATAGTGTTATAACGCTATCATGAGTAAAGACAAAAAATTTTGACGTTGGATTTGTATTTTTGTGAAGTTTTAACTTAGCATTATAATGCCAGGCTATGCGAAAAACATAGCGTTATAATGCCATACCAAGTCAGGACAAAATTTTGTGACGATTGAAATTTGATCTATCGTTATAATGCCAAAGATAGCGTTATAACGCTAAACCAGAAAAGTCTAGTACTTAGAAAAATTTGGCAATTTGATCACCTTGGCGTTATAACGCCCAGTCTCTGGAAAATCTGGTTGAAAATTATGCTACTAATAAAAACAATATTTTTGAACAAATTAAAATCATTTTGATAATCTTAGACAATATTTAAGACATAATCTTGAACATTTGAATTTTTATTTGATCATTTTCTAATTAAAACTTGATTTCAAAATCTGCTTCACTCCGGCGTTATAACGCTACACTTGGCATTATAACTCTAGAGTTCAGGATTTAGCCAAATTTGGCCAAGTCCCTCACTTAGCGTTATAACGCCAAGTCTTTGGAATTTGGAGTTGAAAATTTTGCTACTAAGCCAAATATTTTTTTTATGAAATAAAGTTTATATTCATAAACTTAAAAGTTATTTAAGATATATTTTTGAAGTTTTGAATTTTATTTCATTATTAATCTATGTTAAAAAAGCTATTTGAAATTTCAGGTTTCTAGCGATATAACATCAAAGTTGACGTTATAACTCTATGTGTGAATATCCTCTATACTTAGCAAATTCTGTGATTTAGCACTCTAGCGTTATAACACCAAAGATGGCATTATAACGGTAATCTATATTTTGTTTTGAATTTTTTTAATTATCTCCCAATTTTAAATAGCTAAAGTTCTAGAGATTAAACCTAATTAACTCCTATGATTTCTTGAATTCTTCAGCTCCTAATCTCCCTTGGTTTTGAATTCTTCAGCTCCTAATCTCTCTTGGTTTAATCTCTTGTTCATTTGATTTTGCTTTAATCACCTACAATACTTCTTCACAACACACACAAATATTGATGAGATTTGAACTTTGTTTTGCAAATTAACAAAATTGAAAAATTGTTTAAGGCAACACCAAGATCTCAAGAAGTGCCTAACCTATGTAAGGATGTAGAAACGAACCAACAGGGTATCAAACACCCCCCATAAGCTTCCAAGCATCAAATTGAGCACAACAAAAAGCCTAATTCAAGTCTCCTCCAGCTACGTAACCTAGAGAACATTAGGATAGCTTCTATTCTCTTATCATCAATTCGACAAAGAACCCTTAGCTAGATTCTAGAATTTGGTGCATCACTGTTCTTGATTGTGCACAACATTCTCTTATCATCAAATTGAGCACAACATTTGTGTTGTCAAGTGGTGCATCACTGTCCTTGATTGTGTTGTCAATCGGACTTTTAACTGTGTACTATGGTGTTGCCCCATACATTGGCCTAGGAGACGGAGATAGTTTTGCTTGTTGGAAGAAGTTAAAAATCTGCTCTGCACTTTGTGATTTGGTCTATTTCTTCTAGAAATTGCTTGCTCTAATTATTGGCTAGGTGATTAAGGTCTAAAAGCTTTAATTTGATATTGTTGATTGAAAACGTTTTCGCCTAGTAAATTGACCTTGATCTTGCGCATTAACCACCAACCCTAATTCTAACAGCATGACTAATGATGCAAAATACTTGACGCAAGACGCATGACACAAGCCACATGAATCGTGAAGCTGCAAGCCGCAAGATGCATGACGTAAGACTTAAATGGGAGCACACTTGTCAATTGTCAGCCACAAAAGTTCCAGCAGCATGGAAGTCAGCCACAATTGCAACACTTAAACGGCAACACACTTGTCAATTGTCAGTTTAATTTCTAGCTACCTTTCTCTCGCCACAATTCAACCTAACCAAACATATGAAGAAATAGAAAAAATAATATTATTAATTAATACACACGTGTTTAGTGAATTGATTGCACGGATTTCAACATGTCATTCCGCAACTTAGTTGGTTAAATTGGTTAATGAGAATTTGACGCGGTTCGTTGGTTGTCTCTATTAACAATAATATATGTTATTTTTTCTTGAAATAAGAGGGAGAATCCTCTTCTTCATTTGTCATTAGTAAACATGAAGAAAGTACAAACAGAACCTCCTACCATCTCATATCTCGGCCATATCTGCTAAAGTGGCATCAGTGTCTTGCCTATACACTGATATTGTTCCAATATTATCCATCTATTCCTATAATTTTCTCCCATTGTTCCCCTGCTTTATGGCACACAACCCGTGCCAGCCCCCCTTGAGTTTGGAAATTATTAACACTACAAACATCACATGAAAATAAACCAGAGATCATGTGACGCTGGATTATTACAAACATAATAAGTATGTATCTATCATAAAATTTTCACTTGCCCTCCCCTACGTTCTACAGCCATCACTTCTTCTAGCGACCGATCATGGTCATCTTTTCTGCCTGGCATTATGCATCTCTTCCATTCTTCCAGCTGCTGCTGCAACTCCGAGCTCCACACTCCTGACCAATATTGTAACAATGCAATCAAATTAGCTATGAAGCTTGACACACCATTCATCCTTGATTCTTGAAAACAAATTTTCTTTCTGTCTAGCCACATTAGCCAGATAGTAGCTGCACAAATATAGTCATACAATTTTCTATTTTCAGATATAGTTTGCCTCCACACATATATCTGAGAAGCTTGTGGGCCCCTGTCAATATTAAATGTATTACAAATCCACCTCCACTTTACTTGTGCTTGATAGCAGTTAAAGAACAAATGTATCACAGATTCTGTATGAGGACAGTAAACACATTTAGGGTCACCTCTCCATCCTCTTTTGCTCAAATTGTTCTTTACCAGAATTTTTCCTTTCAAAGTGAGCCATAGAAAGATTTTAACTTTGAAGGGTATTTTCAAGTTCCATAGGATATCAAAACTATTTTGTAAGATATCCCCATCCATTATCCACTTATATATATCTTTATTTTTTAGCTTATATGATATTTTCCCTTGCCAGCTCACTTTGTCCTCCTGATCTTTCAAATCAAGGTTAGAAGCTATCTTGTTTTGCAGTTGTATAAATTGAATTCTTTGTACTTGAGATAACTGCCTCCTGAACTTCATGTTTTGTATCCCTGCTGAAACAACATCTATTAATTTGATATTCTTTTCACAAGCTATATTGAATAATGTTGCATAGAGGGACCTCACACCAGTTATCTTGCCAGAAATTAGTGTTTTTCTCATTTCCTATACAAACCACCTTATTTATTTTATAATTAGCTCAAATTCATGCATCTTCTTCCAAATGGAAGACCATTTGGTTTTATTTGTCTTTTCCAAATATTTATTCAATAATATGTCTTTCCACCACCCTTTGCAATTATTAAGTCTCCACAACCATTTGCAAAGCAATGATATATTCATTTCTCTTAGGCTTGTTATCCCTAGGCCTCCCATTTCTTTTGGCCTGCAGATCTCAGACCATTTACATAGGGAGTATTTTCTTTTTTACCACTATTCCAAAGGAATTTTCTTCTAATTCAGTCAACTGATTTCCTAACACTACTAGGCATCCAATGTAGTGACATTAGGTACAAAGGTAGTGATGAAAGTACACTGTTGATCAAAATCATCTTTCCTCCCATGGATAGTAGAGACCCTTTCCAGCTTTGTAATTTAGCTTGGAATTTCTCAATCACTGGTTCTATAGTCCCTTTTTGTGGTACTTCTCCAATGAATAGGGATACCTAGATATCTTATTGGCCATTGCTCTACATCACAACCAAATATGTTTGCTAATTGTTGTGCTTTCATGCTATCCATATTTATTGGGTACAACTCACATTTATGGAAATTAATTTTCATACTTGAAGCTGCTTCAAAAGCTACAAAAGCTCATTTAACTACGTACTTCCATCATCTTTGCATCACCTTGGAGAAAGAGCACAGTGTCATCTGCAAATGCAAATTAGTAATTGGGTTTCCATTATAAATTTGAGGTCCTAGCCCCTTTATGTACCCTTTGTCTTTTGCCTTTTTTAATATTTGATTAAGAGTATCAGATACCAGGTTAAACAACAAAGGGGATAATGAGTCCCCTTGCTTAAGGCCTCTCTTTATCTCAAAATAGTTGGTAAGTTTTCCATTGATGTTAATACATGTGTAACCTTTATGAAACAGTTTTGTAGCCACAATACCAATTGTCTAGGGAAACCTCTCTGTATCGTCATATCTAATAAAAAATCCAACTAACTCTATCGTATGCCTTTTTCATGTCTATTTTTAAAATCACCCCTTCTTTCTTTCCCAGTTTTGTTGAATGTATTATCTCACTGGCACATATCACATTATCTAAAATTAATCTCTCCTTTAAGAATGCTGACTGTGAAGGATCTAACATGTAGTTGATCACTGGTTCCTATCTATTAGTTAGAATCTTGGTAAATAGTTTATAAATGCAATTAACTAATGCTAAGGGCCTGAATTTTTTAATCTCATCTGCCTCTTTATTTTTAGGGATGATGCATATCATTGATCTATTATTTTTTTATATATCTAGATTACCCAGGTGAAATTCATGAAACATATCTAAGATATCTGATTTTACTATGTTCCAGTATTTCTGGTAGAAGCTAAAGCTTATACCAACAGGTCTTGGTGATTTTTTCCTATTTGAGGAGAATAAGGCTTGTTTTATTTCCATCTCACCGAATGGAGATATCAAGACAAGTTGCATTTCTTGAGGGACGTTATCTTTGTCCCCCCCCCCCCCAAAAGGCATTGTTAATTTCTAATGTGTTTATGCCTGATATTTCAAACAAATTTTTGTAGAAGTCCGCAATATGGGCTTCAATTTCCCCCATGTCAGTGTTCTCAACACCATTAATCTTCAGGTGTGAGATTTTCTTTTTATTTCTGTGTTGAGTTGCCATTTTATGAAAGTAATTGGTATTATTGTCACCATGCAACAACCATTGATTCTTTGATCTAGTGGCCCAATATTGCCCCTCTTCATCATATATTTTATTTAAGGCAAAACATTCATCAATGTATTGCATGCATTCCTCATCCTCCCATTCTCTCTCTTCCTGAATGTTTTCTAATTTATGTATTGTTTCTTTTCTTTTCTTTTTCTCTTTTTTAGCAACTCCATAATAGTTCTTTGCCCACCCTGACATTTTTCTCTTCATATGTTTGATTTTTCTCAACCAATTTACCATTGTATCCTTAGATTTGTATGTGTTTGATTCCCACCATTTAGGGACAAGTGTTAAAGTTCTCAACCTCACCCCAATTGGCATCATATTTGAATACTAGTAATTGTGCCCGTGCACAGCCACGGGGGAAAATAATGTACACGAAAACACGACTGAACATTATTTATCAGCTCTAAGTTATATTTGAAAAAAAGAGTAAAAAATTGGGCCTGAGGGGAATCGAACCCCAGACCATTGGTATTGTAAAGCTCAAACGCACCTCTCACGAACCCGCTAGATACAGCTTACTAACGTGATATTCATCGACCAAAATATATTTATCACCTCTAAAACATCACATTGCTAAAAAATGGGTCTGAGGGGAATCGAACCCCAGACCATTGGTATTGCAAAGCTCAACCGCACCTTTCAAGAACTCGTTGGATACAGCTTACTCACGTGACATTCCTCCGCCAAAATATATTTATCACCTTTTAAACAACACATTGCTAATAAATTTGGGTTTGAGGGTGAACCCTTTTCTGATTGCGAAGTTTGCATCAGATTATTTTCGATTTTTTTGAGCGGATTTTCCGGCATTTAATCTCGCTTGATAAGGTTGTTGAAGCTCTCTCTAACGATTGCCTACGTGTTTTGTGCGTCTTAGCGATTCAGCCTGGGGGAACGCACAAACATAGCTAACTGATACATGATACTTGGTACTTAGCCAAATTTTAGAAGGTAAACACATACATTTTCTAGTTGCGAAGTTTGCATTTGATTATTTCTGATTTCTTTGAGCGGATTTCCGACATTTGATTTGCATGATAAGATTGTTGAAGCTCTTTGTAACGATTGCTTACGCCTATTGTGCGTCACTGCGGTTTAGCCTGGGGGAACGCATAAACATAGCTAACTAATACGTGATACTTGGTACCTAGCCAAATTTTAGAATGTATACACATACATTTTCTGTTTGCGAAGTTTGCATCCTATTATTTCCAATTTCTTTGAGCGGATTTTTCGGCATTTGATCTTGCTTGATAAGGTTGTTGAAGCTCTCTCTAACGATTGCTTATGGGTCTTGTGCGTCTTAGCGGCTTTGCTTGGGGGAACGCACAAACATAGCTATAAGATACATGATATTTGGTAATTAGATTTTTCGACATTTGATCTCGCTTGATAAGGTTGCTGAAGCTCTCTCTAACGATTGCTTACGCCTCTTGTGTGTCTTAGCGGTTTAGCTTGGGAGAACGCAAAACATAGCTACATGATACATGATACTTGTGCATGACGCATGGTGCATGACGCATGATGCATCATGCATGACGCATGACGCATGGTGCATGACGCCTGCGCATGGTGCATTACACATGGTGCATTACAGAAGGTGCATGATGCATGGTGCATGACACATGACGCATGACGCATGGTGCATGATGCATGACGCTGACGCATGGTGCATGACGCATGACGCATGACGCATGACGCATGACACATGGTGCATGACGCATGACGCATGGCGCATGCCGCATGACGCATGACGCATGACGCATGGCGCATGCCGCATGACGCATGACGCATGACGCATGACGCAAGGTGCATGACGCATGGTGCATGACGCATGGTCCATGCCGCATGTTGCATGACGCATGTTGCATGACGCATGGTGCATGACGCATGGTGCATGACGCATGGTGCATGCCGCATGCTGCATGATGCATGGTGCATGGCCCATGACGCATTATATTTTTAATCAATTAATTAAAAATATTGAAAAGAGCTGTCGCTGAATGTAAACCAAAGATATTATATTTGAATTGAACATAGAAAATAAAAACATATAATTCTCTAACAAAATAGTAACCTCATACACAGCTAAAAAAGAACCTAAAATTCTGCTTTAAGTACTTAGTTGTCCAATACGCTAACACCACACTTGGTAGAACCTCATGACATGTTGGGTCTGCACATAATAAACAAATTGTTTAAATCAAGAAACTTGAAGTTGGTTATAATAATGATAATTTGAAGATAGAGAGTATCTAAAAAGTAGAGTTTACAAGTACCTAAGTCTCAAGTCATCATATTCTGACATTTGGGGATTAAAATGGACAGTTGAAATATCCATGGCAAGCAAATGATTATCTGCCCAATGAGATTGTTTTTTTTTGTTGAATTTAAAACTGTAAATTACATAAAATATAAAATATGTATATTGTATGATTTGTGATATACATGGTTGATTAACAATAACTTTAACCCGAGTGACGAAGATAATAATCTTTACCTGAAGAGCAAGAGTGACTCCAACATTGCCCTCCAAGGGTTTGCCTATCATGACCAATGGAATGATACTTCCTCTAAACATTACAAAAAAGTAATGACGCATGACGCATGACTTAAGGTGCATGACGCATGACGCATGACACATATTGCATGACAGAAGGTGCATGACGCATGACACATCATGCATGAAGCATCGTGGTGCATGACTCGTGGTGCATGATGCGTGGTGCATTACGGAAGGTACGTGACGCATGGTGTATGGCGCATGATGCATCGTGCATGACGCATGACGCATGACATGTGACGAATGATGCAAGGTACATGACGCATGACGCATGACAAATGGTGCATGACGCATGACGCATGGTGCATGACTTAAGGTGCACAACACATGGTGCATGGCGCATGTTGCACGACGCGTGGTGCATGGCGCATGCTGCACGACACATTGTGCATGGCGCATGCTGCACGACGCATGGTGCATGACGCATGACGCATGACATGTGACGAATGATACAAGGTACATGACGCATGACGCATGACGCATGACGCATGGTGCATGATGCATGGTGCATGATGCATGGTGCATGACTTAAGGTGCATGGCGCATGCTGCACGACGCATGCTGCATGGCGCATGCTGCACGACGCATGGTGCATGGCCCATGACGCATTATATTTTTTAATCAATTAATTGAAAATGTAGAAAATATATGTCGCTGAATGTAAAACAAAGATATTATATTTGAATTGAATATAGAATGATACATAGCTACATGATACATGATACTTGTGAATGACGTATGACGCATGACGCATGGTGCATGACGCATGACGCCTGACGCATGGTGCATGACGCAAGACGCATGTCGCATGGTGCATGACGCTTGACGCATAATGCATGGTGCATGACGCATGGTGCATGACGCATGGCGCATGGTGCATGGCGCATGGCGCATGGTGCATGGCGCATGGTGAATGGCGCATGGTGAATGGCGCATGCCGCATGACGCATGGTGCATGGCCCATGACGCATTATATTTTTTAATCAATTAATTTAAAATATAAAAAACAGATGTCGTTGAATGTAAACAAAAGATATTATATTTGAATTGAATATAGAAAATAAAAAAGATATAATTCTCTAACAAAACAATCACCTCATACACAGCTAAAAAAGAACCTAAAATTCTGCTTAAGTACTTAGTTGTCCAATACGCTAACACCACACTTGTTAGAACCTCATGACATGTTGGGTCTGCACATAATAAACAAATTGTTTAAATCAAGAAACTTGAAGTTGGTTATAATAATGATAATTTGAAGATAGAGAGTATCTAAAAAGTAGAGTTTACAAGTACCTAAGTCTCAAGTCATCATATTCCGACATTTGGGGATTAAAATGGACAGTTGAAATATCCATGGCAAGCAAATGATTATCTGCCCAATGAGATTATTTTTTTTTGTTGAATTTAAAACTATAAATTACATAAAATATAAAATATGTATATTGTACGATTTGTGATATACATGGTTGATTAACAATAACTTTAACCCGAGTGACGAAGATAATAATCTTTTCCTGAAGAGCAAGAGTGACTCCAACATTGCCCTCCAAGGGTTTGCCTATCATGACCAATGGAATGATACTTCCTTTAAACATTACAAAAAAGTAATGAAATAGTTTAACTTTGAATCTTTGATTTGTATTATTTGAATTATAATTAGTAATTGAACTTCAATATGGCGACTCACGTCTGATCAAGTAGATACATCTTAACAGAAGGCACATGTTCTTGGCCGCTATGTTCGATGTATTCAATTGGCTCCCTATAACTCATCTGACAGAGTACATCTACAGCAAAGTGAACACATGATGCCAATTATATACTGTATTAAAAACAGTTAAGACTAAGACTAAATTGTTTAACTACGTAGTCAACCAACGTTAATAATTACCTGTGAAATATTTTTCGCATGGTATCATCATAATTTGATCAATGGGTTGTGGGCATGGGTATATTGGAAAATGTGGATGTTCTTCAAGAGGAACAAAAGTGGTTTGCCTTTCATAAAAAACAATAATGTAATCATCATTCGTGGCTTTATAGGTCTCGTATCTTAGATCGTACACCTGAGCAATTTACGTTGTTTTCCTTAATATAATTGCAAGATCGCAGAGAACCGTGAAAGAAGTTAAAATGATCGTAGTTTATTAGGATTAACCATCACCATGAACGGGTTACATTTATAAAGCATGTACATCAACTAAAAATAAACTCGATCTTATGTGAAATTATAGACTCTCTGTCAGAAATATATATAATTAAGAATAGATGTTTTACAAACATAGCTACATGATACATCATACTTGTGCATGATGTATGACGCATGACACATGACGCATGGTGCATGACGCATGTTGCGTGACAAAAGGTGCATGACGCATGATGCATCATGCATGAAGCATCGTGCATGACGCATGACGCGTGGTGCAGGACTCATGGTGCATGACGCAGGACGCATGATGCATGGTGCATGACGCGTGGTGCATTACGGAAGGTACATGACGCAATGGTGTATGACGCATGACGCATCGTGCACGAAGCATGGTGCATGACGCATGATGCATCGTGCATGACGCATGACGCATGACATGTGACGAATGATGCAAGGTACATGACGCATGACGCATGACGCATGACGCATGACGCATGACGCATGACACATGGTGCATGATGCATGGTGCATGAATTAAGGTGCATGATGCATGGTGCATGGTGCATGCTGCAGGACGCATGGTGCATGGCGCATGCTGCAGGACGCATGGTGCATGGCGCATGCTGCAGGACGCATGGTGCATGGTGATAAAAGTTTTACTAACCCTAGTTGCTAAATAGAGGTTGCAAGTATACAACCATCTATTGTAGTACTTAGGGATCGAATCCACAGGGACAAGTCAAATTTAGTTATCAAATTCTAATAATTTTAATCTAAGTAAGAAATTAAAGGTTGAGTTTTGGTGTTATGCAATTTTGAGATTAAGTAAATCAATTAACAATTTCAAGAATTAAGACGAGAGGCTTAGGTTTCTAGAGTTTCTATCCACTTGTTTATATCTACTTGGTCATTTAAAGGTTTGTTTTTGTATTAAGGAGGCGCAATTAACAAGTTTGGTACTAAGAGATATTTCTATGTTAGTACCATATCTAAACTAGAGTAATTTTCACCTTTCGGTACTTGATTATCCTAGTCTAGATTCATTAAGTCCTAATTGCCTTAATCTACTTAAACAATTGCAATTCACCTCTCGGTACTTGGTACAATTATTCAATTCAATTAAGTTGGCCTATAGATGACAATCGTCACGTTTCGGTACATAGATTACCATCTACCTTGTTACTTGTAGTCGGGATCTAACAATTCAATTTCTCAATTACAATCATTAAATCCTAAGTATGCAATTTGATCAAGATCACAATAAGCAATAAAAACAAGCACAAGCCATAATAACAAAAACAACGATCATCATATCATTAAACCAAGTAAGATACAAGCCAAGTTTCAAGTCTCCCTAAAAACCTAATGGAGAATTAGCCCTTAATGGCCATGAAAATACAACTAAGCAAGTAAAATAAAACAAGAGGAGTGGAAGATTAAACCAAAGTGATGATGAAGTCTCTAATGGCCTTCTCTCCTTCTTCCTTCTTCTTCTTCTCTTTCTTCCCCAAAATCTCTCTCTTTCTCTCAAAAGTGTAATGGAAAACTATTCTCTCCCAAAAGCATGTCCTAAACAGATCTGAACCTCCCTATTTATGCATGAATACACGAATCCCAAAATAACCTCTAATAAACTTCCCAAAATAAAACTGAATTGTTCTGCGGACCTTGGTTACGGCCGTAATGATGGGTCATTACGGTCGTAATTAGTGCCAAAATTGGCAGACCGTGCAAGAATATGGTCGTGGGATCTATTCTGGGAATTGTCGATTTTGGTTACGACCGTAATGAAGGGTCATTACGGACGTAATGAACTCTTCTGAGGCTGAAATTGACTGTCATGTTCTGGTTACGGCCGTAATAGGTTTTGGTTACGGCCGTAATCAAGTTTTCTGAGTCTGAAACTGGCTAAAGTCCTGAAATATGGTCTCTCGGGAAAACACCATTACGGTCGTAATGTGTGTTGATTACAGCCGTAATGAGTGTACTTAGCTCCTGTGGTGGCTAAGTACTGGGAATCTATCTCTCGGGAAAGGGTCATTACGGCCATAATGGGTACTGGTTACAACCGTAATGGAGGGATCTGAAGAGGTTTTGGCCAAGTTCTGGAATCTGCAGTCTCGGGATGTGGTGGTTACGGCCGTAATGATGTGTGATTACGGCCGTAATGAGGTGTGATTACGGCCGTAAAGTGTCATTTCTAGGCTGTTTTTAAAAAATATTTAAAAAATAACAAGAAAGCTCTAAAAATTACACCTTTATGTTTTGAAACATTACATTGATTTATTTGTAAAACCTGTTAAGGAGAAGCGCGCCGTAAAATAACCGATTACTGAGCTTATTAGCTGACTCCGTTTTGTTTTTGTTGTTTTCTGTTCTTTTGACGATGTAGGTTGACAAGTCTGGACATGTGCTATGAAGATACTATGGATTGAGCACCCCCGCTGGACGGTAATTTCGGGGTGTCACAATCTGTGGCAAGCAAATGATTATCTGCCCAATGAGATTGTTTTTTTTGTTGAATTTAAAACTGTAAATAACATAAATATAAAATATGTATATTGTACATTTGTGGCATACATGGTTGATTAACAATAACTTTAACCCGACTGACGAAGATAATAATCTTGTCCTGAAGAGCAAGTGTGACTCCAACATTGCCCTCCAAGGGTTTGCCTATCATGACCAATGGAATGATACTTCCTCTAAACATTACAAAAAAGTAATGAAATAGTTTAACTTTTAATCTTTGATTTGTATTATTTGAATTATAATTAGTAATTGAACTTCAATATGGCGACTCACGTCCGATCAAGTAGATACATCTTAACAGAAGGCACATGTTCTTGGCCGCTATGTTCGATGTATTCAATTGGCTCCCTATAACTCATCTGACAGAGTACATCTATAACAAAGTGAACACATGATGCCAATTATATACTGTATTAAAAATAGTTAAGACTAAGACTAAATTGTTTAACTACGTAGTCAACCGAAGTTAATAATTACCTGTGAGATATTTTCCGCATGGTATCATTATAATTTGATCAATGGGTTGTGGGCATGGGTATATTGTAAAATGTGGATGTTCTTCAAGAGGAACAAAAGTGGTTAGCCTTTCATAAAAAACAATAATGTAATCATCATTCGTGGCTTTATAGGTCTCGTATCTTAGATCGTACATTGTTACAAATGTATCATAGACTCTCTATCACAAATGTATATATTTGTTGTATAATTAAATTTTTTTACAACATTATATTTATTTATTTCCTTTATTTTACATGCGTCTTTGTTAGATCTCGTGGATGGTGCAAATATCTTTAGCGTTTTTATTTTATTTTATTAGAATCATGTATAGTTGGTTTACTATTTTAGCATTCGTTTTTTTCTTAATCCCGTGTCAACAAATCGAAAGCAAGTTTGATTCATGTAGATATCTATTTTTAGATTGTACCAGAATTAACTTTCTATATTTTTTGTTGCAAGCCCAAATTCAGTATGATCGTTATATGACGTTTTCCAGTTTTTCTGTTTTTTAATTGTAGGATCAGCAATTATGTCGAGGACCATTCCAAAAGTCATGACCACGTACATCTTTACAAAACATCTCAAGAAACAATTTAGTTTGGCATAAGCTTCTTATAATGCATAACTTGACCTTATTGAGTTCGTTTGAGGCGTTTACTATCTGATCGGAAAGCGACAAACATTTATTTGTTACTGATGTAAATGACCCAAGCATTACAAGTTAATTTATTTAGATTTTTTAATATGATATTTTTAATTTCCAACAAATGACATAAAGTACAGATTCTGCATATTTGATGCAAAAAAACGTTACACTATTTGACCACACACAATGCCACTATAACTGAAGACATTATCACAACTTGTAAATCATTTCATATTAGATACATGAATACAACATTCTTTCCCACAGATTAAAACATATGTAGCACGAGCTTTCATTCTCATAGATCAGTCATTGTTACGAACACATGCCCTGTTGAAATATGTAACTGAAATCAAAATATTATAGCCAAGTGCCAAATCAATAATAGACCGTCTAACATAACATTATGTATCAATCAAATGAGTTTTTCAGACATGAAGTTAGTTGTAATCATTAAATTAACTACACATTGCCTCAGGGATGAACTGATCCATTTAAGTTACATATAGTTTATATCAAATGGCAGTAGTAAAACTTTGTTAATGTTATACATGTGTTAACATCATTTGGTGATAGCTAGAAGCAATATCCAAAAAGAAAAGGTGAAGCACTTACACACTAAGCTGAAGTCATTTTGAACTCTGTGTAATTTTTGAAGACCTCTCCATATATTATTGCTATGTCAGGCAATCTCCCTACCATAAAAAGGGAATAGCATATTAAGAACTCCAAAAAACGGTTATAATTATAATAATTATGTAAGAATGGAAGTACCTCATTCTTCGCTGAAAATCTCTCGATAAACAATATTTTTGGTATACACTCCTGTTGCATCAACCTTGTCAGTGGGTTTTATCAGCACCTTTGTCGTTTGTTGGGATATACCTCTTGAAAGTGCAACGTATAATTGGCCATGTGAAACAACAAGTTCGGGAAGATAAATACCAACATTCAGGATGGTTTGTCCTTGTGCTTTATTGATTGTCATGGCGAAATTCAAACAAATAGGAAATTGCTTTCGCACAAACTTGAAAGGAAACATCTCATCGTATGTTGGACACATTGGAATTCTTGGCAGGAATATTCTTTTTCCAGCATGTTGTCCAACAGTTATTTCTGCATCTATGGCCTTTCTCTGAAAATTACGGCATATCAGCCTCGTGCCATTGCACAGGCCATTTGATAGGTCCAGATTTCATAATAATATAATGGGGCAACCAAGCTTCAATTTTAGGAGGTAGGGGGCAGCCTACTCGGAGAGAATGAGTTCAGAAATTCCATCCATTCAATCTTCTTGCAAAAGCACTATTCCTATAGGTACCCACCCGAGCCTGCCTTCAAGGGCTTCGTTCGTTCGTGTATGTAGCCCTCGTACGAGTGGTTAGGAACATCACGGCATAGTGATTCGTTGTATCATCGACGACTATGTCAAAGTTGTGGTAAATTTTCCCATCTCCTGGAAAAGACTCAATCATTTGGCAACTTAGGTTGTCAACATAGTCATTTCTTGTTGATAGAATGGCCCTTGAAGTGATATACTCCGAAGAACGCCCATTGAGATGTAGCGACAGAAAAGTAGAGTTTATCAACTCATGTTTGGAGTCATCTTTTGAATTGTATGGAATGACCAATTCTTCTGGAATGCGGATCAATTCTCCATCCAACTGTTCTTCCGTTCTATCACTAACTCTTAACAAATAATCCAAAAAAGCTAGATCAGAAAGTGTTCTCATGTTTTGGGTCAGATGAACTTTCCTAATAGATGACCAAAGAAGGGACATCCTTAAGCTCGAATCAACAATTTGGGCTCTAGTACCTTTCCGAACAACTCGTAGGGAAATTGTCGGTTAGTTGATTTTTCCGGAAGGGCTTTTGTGATACTAAATATTATGAGATCAATCAGATTCTCTCCCCCGTCTCCCCTTTCTCCAAACTCATTGTGTCCCCTATGTCCTTTCCCATTTCTCTTTGCTCGAACACACACCCTAAACCCATAACACCGATCCCTCTCGCTTCTCCTCGCTCTTAACCCTAGAAACATCGAGTGTGCAAATTTCTCCTCCCACCGAAAACATAGTGAGTGTCTCCTCCAACTGATTCCACCACTTAGCGTCAGCGATACGACGAGGCGAGGCGAGAATGGCATTAAAATCTAACAAACCTAGATGTCGAGAAAGTAACGAGAATTGTCGAGAAAGTAATGAGAATTGTGGAAGAAGACGGTAATGCAGGAGGTGGTGGCGTTCGTGCCTCAAGGACTTCTACTGATTTCGAATCAAAGGTTTGGGTTCATTAATTTTCTCTATTGATTCTTTTGAAATCACGATTTCAATGGAATTCAATCCATAATTGGCCCTTAAAATTGCCTTCATTATTTTGATCCCAATTTTATAAGAACTTTTTGTTCTAATCCATTTGTATATCATAATCACTCGAAATTTTTGGTTGAATTTTAATATTATTTTCACACCAATTAGTCGTAACTCGTTCTTGTAGTTGGATTGAGGAAAGAGGAAGAGAGAAAATACAGCGGTGAAAATTTTAGACGTATAACTTTAGAATAATCGTCCTGGCGGTTTGGTGCTAAATTTTTGGAAACTATCAGATAATTTGGGTATTTTCGGTTGTCCTTTCTGTTTAACACATAATTTTGTATTACAATTTTTATAGTGGGAGTATGGGAAGACCCAAACCAGATCTTCTACCGCGCAGCACAAACATTATGTGTGCTGCGCGGTAAATCTCAAGTCTTTGATTTGCATCGAAATTCGTGCAAGCTAAACTTTATAATATCAGATTCCCTGAATCAAATCTGAGCCGTCCGCCTACAGCACGAAAAATCTTGAACGTCCGTTACTAATGCGCGACAGAAAATCCGCTTCCAAAAAAACCCCGTGTTAATTTTGATTCAGAGCAGAATTTACCATATTATTATTCCCGCCTCACTTCTTCGAACAAACCCTCGTTTCTCTCCTCTTTCCGCGCGCGCGCGCGCGCGCTCTCTCTCTGTCTCTGCACGATGGAAAACGAAAGAGAGAAAACGAAGAAACGAAAGAGCGTGTGAATCAGTGACGATTGTGGGCTATGCGTCGAGCTGTCCGCTATCGGGTATTTCTTCTATTTCTTTCTTCACTTCTTCGAACAAACCTTCGTTTCTCTCCTCGCTCTCTCTCTCTCGCTAGAGGGTGGTTAAGCAGAGCTTCTATCTGGATCATTACTCTTCTCTGACTCTTATGTCTTATCCAACAATTGGGTACGTAATGCGCGTAAACCAGCCTAAATTTGAGATTATGATTTCTCGATTACTATTTTACTATTTTTACAATTTTTTTCTCTTTTTGTTGCTTTATTTTGTAGTTGATTGATTTGTACTGGACTGCTGGACCATGGTACCAGTGCTTCTGGTCCGCTGCTGCTCAAGCCATCCTAATAGCAAAAGCAATTTACTGAGATCAACAGTTGCTATTGCTTTTGTGTTAACTTTACTATTTATTAGCAAGTGCTCCAGCCTGATGTGACAATTTGACCTGATGCAGCCTTTTCCAAAATGTCATTGGCAGAATGTTCAATCGATGCATTAACAGGTCTGTGAACATACCTCGATCTCTAATTAATTTAGGGTTCAACATTCAGTGTATGTACTCGATATAAAAATAAACTGGGATACAACTACTATCAACTAATAACGGGTCGATACTTGAACTGGCCGTGATTCCTAATTCACTTATTAGAGTTAAATATTCAGCGTATGTACTCAATAACAAAAAGAAATTGAGATACAACAATCAACTACATGTATAGTGTAATATCATTGGCAGAATGTTCAATCGAATCAATGCATTAAAATGTCAAATTAAGGCAAGCCTTTAATTCTCTTCAGTTTTGGGTTTTCATCTCATTCACATTGATAAGGATTTTTCTAGATTCGAGTTAATGCACCTTAAAATAATAGTACCCCATTAATGTGATGGATATTATTTTTGAGTTCTTTTACTCTCTCCAAATTTAGGTCGATACATGATAAAGGAGCAACCGCCAGCATTGGGTTAGAAGATAGGTCCAGGTACTATTTTTTATTAGAATTTAGATTAATTGTGAGATTTTTATGTATTGAAATGTTAATTCTATAAATTGTACAATTTGACTAAAGGAGTCATTTATTTGCAAGATATACTTATCTGACTCAATTCATACAGAATGGCTGTATCTCTAACAGTAAAATATATTTTTTGTGGCTTGATAATATAATTTATCATACAGGTAGAGGCAGAGAGGGGTACAACAATTCATAGTACTCATCATGGAAAGAAGATTCTGATATAAAAAGTTGTTTGGGTGAGTTTTGCCACTGTTATTCTCTTATGGTTCAATTTTAGTTCATTTCTTTAGTGTAGAACAACTGAACGATTTTTTTATAAAATTAATTAATTGCACCAAATCCTAAATATGTTAAGCATTATGATCATAAAAGGAAGTGGTTTTGGGTGGATTGTTGCAGAGATTGGTGCAGTAGGATTTGGCTTAATTACCAAAAATGTTTAGATGAATATGATAGAGCTGTTTTTTTTATTATTGCAATCTTTATTTGATGAATGTGATGCAATAACATAAGAACATGCAAGTTTCCTTCCTATGTTGTACAGGTGTGATTGGGCTTCTTAATTAAGAACGGTTTTAAATAAAAGCAAAATGAGAAGGCAATTAAAAGGAGCAAAAGTGGTATTAGAAGAAAAAATATTGTGAGCTCTCAAAATTAGAATGTGAGCTCTCAAAATATAGCACTGCCCTAATTATAAGATCGTCATAAGAGCCTGACATAGAAAATATCTTGATATATAACAATCAGCTATGGAAAATATTTGTGATTATTACTAATTTTAACAACGCTGTTTATTTGATTATTGCCACCCTAAATTGGTACGTAGTTCTCTCTTTCTTCAAATATATACAAGTATATATATTCTGCTAATGTACTTTTGCAACCAAACAGACCATTGCACGCAATTTTATCAATGGCAGAGAGAGAGGCGCCGTCAATCAATGGTGAAAGAGATTGGTCGTCGGGTCTCCCCAGGGAGCTCCTCAATCTCATCGCCAAGAAGCTCCCGGACCCCTTCGACTTTGTCCACTTTCGTGCTGTTTGCAGGAGTTGGAAATCCTCGGTTCGTTACTCCGACCATTCCCCGGAATTTCCTTGGCTCCTCGATTTCTCCCAAAACGATACCTACGTCGACTCTCTACATGATCCAATCGCACAACTACGATTTTACTCCATACACTCTGGTAAAACACTTGCAATCTCAATCCAGAAATATTCTGAATGTCTCCGGGGGACCTTCTACCACTACATCCCATTTTTTGATATGGATGGTACCTTAACTCTCGTCAATCCCCTTGCCGATGATAGGTTTGTTTACCCTCTCAATGATGTCTTTGAATTATCTTCACCTTGGATGGTCTGGACCGGGGAAGGCCCCATTTGTGATCGAAATATTCTGATGGTTGATTGTGGCTGGAACCCAGAGGAAAAAGGTCGATGGATCTTCTATGATCCACAACATCGAAATTTGAATATTGCTTTCTTAGTCTTTTGAAAAGATGGAGACATGTTTATATATGGACATGACCTTTCAGCTCTTTAGTTGGAGCAAAATCCCCAGAATATGTGAGGTCTATTACAGAACCCGTTACAGAGACCAGGGAATTCGTTACAACGAGTTTGGAACTTTTTCAAATTGCCCTTCTCTGCTTCAGCAGCTGACATATGGGGCACACCTCTTCAATAAATCGTTATGACAGGTTAAGAACCCATTGTGACAAATTGAGAACCTGTTGTGACGCATCTGATAACGGGACTGGCAACAAACTTCTCGGGAGTTTTCTTACTTAGCCATTTCTTCATACCTTCATTTTTATCTTGTGGGCCAGTCTTGTTCGGTATCCGTTATGACGAATTGAAACCTGTTATACAACATTCACAACCCGATACAACGGATTTGGCAACGGGTTTGGCAACACACCTCTCAGTTTGCCCAAGTCTTGCTCCAATTGGGTTGAAACTTGTACTGATATGTTTGTTTTGACTTGTGGACCATTTTAGTGCATGTTAAACCTGCATTTGACACAAACATACTTGTGCAAAGGTTAGTACTTGATTTATTTTGCAAATTGTCAAACAAGAAGAGTTCTTCGAGCTAACAGATACTTCCAATAACTACGAACTGTCCAGATAAACAAAATTCAATACATCAAGCGACAATTCGGAGTGATTCGAAGTAGCTAGTGCATCTATCTCCTCTCCTGATAACCTTAGTTTTTTCCCATATAACATGACTTATACGATTTTTTTATGTACATAAGATGAATATATGAATAAAATATATATTATAAGATTTTTATATATATATGAATATACGTACCATAATATGCATTTATATGTTTCTTATACATAACATGAATATAATGATATATATGTACTTACATGATATTTATATGAGTTAACTATGGTATTTCACTACTATTTCTATGAACACAAAAGCATTTTGTGCTCTTAACTCAAAAATATATCTAAATATCTTAAAATTTTTAATTTATTTTGCTCAATAAATTATTCATATTAAAATCCTCTAGAAAATCATAATTCGTGATTTTTTAATATTTTAAAAAACAATCTTGAAGAGATCATTTGTTAAGATTAAACAAGGCTGTTTTTAAAAGATATTTAAAAAAATAGTTAGGAAGCTAAAAAATCACGCAATATGATTCTCTAGAAGATTTCAACATGACTAATTTATTGAATGTGATAAATCAAAATTTTATGATAATTAATTAAGTTTTTAGTTAAGAGCAAGGAAGCCCTCCGTGCTCCTAAGAACTTATATGGATATAATACGAATTTACAATGATTATTTGTACGCATAAAATAAATATGTGAATATAATGTGAACTTATATGTCTTTTTTATATGCATAACATAAATATATAATTTCTAACATGATTTTTATTCTTTTATATTGCATGAAAGAAATATATGAGAATATATATTTTATATGATTTTGTATGACTTTCATTTACATAAGAGAATATATATTTTATATGATTTTGTATGACTTTCAATTACATAAGAGAATATATGAGTATGATATAGTTTTAATATGCATAAATATTATATGAAATATAATATGATTTTTATTTGATTATAATATGCATTGAGAATATATGAAACGTAGTATAATTTTTATTAGACTTTAATATGCATAGGCATGGAGTTTTATTGAATGGTTACCACCCATAAATCAGAATCACTCATAAATTAAGTACTCAGACATAAAGCACACAAAGTGGTATTCAATGCATCTTCATGATGTTTGGTGAATGCTTACAACACTTAAATGAAGTACTCGAAGAAGAAACTCTTCTCGTACAAAGATATGATATTTTCTGGAGTTTTCTTGAAAGATTACCACTCATAAATGAAGTACTCTGATCAGAAATACTTTCATAGTAAGATGATTGCTTTGTGGTGTTTTCTCTAATGGTTACCACCCATAAATGAAATACTCTGATCAGAAACACTTCTCATAGAAGTATAAGATGCTTTGTGGTGTATTCTTGAATGCTTACCCCGTAAATGAATTAATCGGATATGAAACACTTGTCGTGGTAGGATAAGATGATTTGTGATGTTTTCATGAATGGGTACCATCCATTAATGTATTCATATCAGAAACACTTTTCATATAAACATAAGATGTTTTGTGGTGTTTCCTTGAATGGTTACCACCAATAAATGAAGTAATCAGGTATGAAACACTTCTCGTAGTAGGATAGAATATTTTGTGGTGTTTTCTTTAATTGTTACCAATTATAAATGAAGTACTCTGATCAAAGTCACTCATAAATTAAATACTCGGACATGAAGTACATAGAGTGATATTCTATGCTTTATTATGGTGTTTTAGTGAATGGTTACAACACTTAAATGAAGTACTCACAAATGCTTCAAAGAACAAACTCTTCTTGTAGTAATATATAATATTTCATGGAGTTTTCTTGAAAGGTTACCACTCACAAATGGAGTACTATAATTACAAATACTTCTCATAGTATGATAAAATGTTTTGTGGTATTTTTTAATGATTACGATCCATAAATGAAGTACTCTGATCAGGAACACTTCTCGTAGTAGGATAAGATATTTTGTGGTGTTTTCTTTAATGGTTACGACCCATAAATGAAGTACTCTGATCAGAATCACTCATAAGTTAAGTACTCGGGCATGAAGCAAACAAAGTAGTATTCTATGCTTCTCCGTGGTATTTTGGTGAAAGCTTACAATACTTAAATGAAGTACTCGAAGAAGAAACTCATCTCGTAGTAAGATATGATAGTTTGTGGAGTTTTCTTCAAAGGTTACCACTCATAAATGAAGTATTCTGATCAGAAATACTTCTCATAGTAGGATGATTGTTTTGTGGTGTTTTCTCTAATGGTTATCACCCATAAATTAAGTACTCTGGTCAGAAACACTTCTCATAGAAGCATAAGATGCTTTGTGGTGTTTCCTTGAATGTTTACCTCCATAAATAAAGTAATCGAATCTGAAACAATTTTCGTAGTAGGATAAGATATTTTGTGGTGTTTTCTTTAATGGTTACCACCCATAAATAAACTCTGATAAAAAAAACACTTCTCATAGAAACAAAAGATGCTTTATGATGTTTTCTTGAATGGTTACCACCCATAAATCAGAATCACTCATGAATTAAGTACTCGAACATGAAGCACACAAAGTAGTATTCTATGATTCTTAGTGATATTTTGGTGAATGTTTACAACACTTAAATGAAGTACTCGAAGAAGAAACTCTTCTCGTAGTAAGATATGATACTTTGTGGAGTTTTCTTGAAAGATTACCACTCATAAATGAAGTAATCTGATCAGAAATACTTCTCATAGTAGAATGATTGCTTTGTGGTGTTTTCTCTAATTATTACCACACATAAATGAAGTACTCTAATCAAAAATACTTCTCATAGAAGCATAAGATTTTTGTGGTGTATTCTTGAATGTTTACCCCCATAAATGAATTAATCGGATCTGAGATGCTTTGTGGTGTTTTCTTTAATGGTTACCACTCATAAATGTACTCTGATCAGAAACACTTCTCATAGAAGAATATGATGCTTTATGGTGTTTTCTTGAATGGTTACCATCCATAAATAAAGTAATCATATCTGAAACATTTCTCGTAGTAGGATATGATGTTTTGTGGTGTTTACTTTAATTGTTACCATCCATAAATTAAGTATTTTGATCAAAGTCACTAATAAATTAAGTACTCAACATGAAGCACTTAGAGTGGTATTCTATGCTTCATTGTGGTATTTTAGAGAATGGTTACAATACTTAAATGAAGTACTGAGAAAACAAACTCTTCTCATAGTAAGATATGATGTTTCGTTGATTTCTTGAAAGGTTACCACTTACAAATGGAGTACTCTAATTTGAAACACTTCTCATAATAGGATAAAATGTGTTGTGGTGTCTTCTTTAATGGTTACCACCCATAAATGAAATAATTGGATTAGAAATACTTCTCGTAGTAGGATAAGATGCTTCATGGTATTTTCTTTAATGATTACGACCCATAAATAAAGTATTCTGATCAGAATCACTCATAAATAAAGTACTCAGATATGAAGCACACAAAGTTACTTTATATGCTTCTATGTGGTGTTTTGATGAATGCTTGCAACACTTAAATGAAGTACTCAAAGAAGAAACTCGTCTCGTAGTAAGGTATTATACTTTGTACAGTTTTCTTCAATGGTTACCACTAATAAATGAAGTATTCTGTTCAAAAATACTTCTCCTAGTAGGATGATTACTTTGTGGTATTTTCTCTAATGGTTTCCATCCATAAATTAAGTACTCTGATAAGAAACACTTCTCATAGAAGCATTAGATGATTTGTGGTGTTTTCTTGAATGTTAACTCCTCATAAATGAAGTAATCAGATCTGAAACACTTCTTGTAGTAGAATAAGATATTTTGTGGTATTTTCTTTAATGGTTACCATCCATAAATTAACTCTGATCAGAAACACTTCTCATAAAAGCATCAGATGTTTTGTGGTGTTTTATTGAATGGTTACCACCCATAAACCATAATCACTCATAAATTAAGTACTCGGACTTGAAGCACACAAAGTGGTATTCTATGCTTCTTCGTGATGTTTTGGTGAATGCTTACAACACTTGAATGAAATACTCAAAGAAGAACTCTTTTCGTAGTAAGAAATGATACTTTGTGGAGTTTTCTTGAAAGATTACCACTAAAAAATGAAGTACTCTGATCAGAAATATTTCTCATAGTAAGATGATTGCTTTATGGTGTTTCTCTAATAGTTACCACCCATAAATGAAGTACCCTGGTCAGAAACACTTCTCATAGAAGCATAAGATGCTTTGTGGTGTATTCTTGAATATTTACCCCCATAAATGAATTAATCGGATATGAAACACTTCTCGTAGTAGGATAAGATGCTTTGTGGTATTTTCTTGAATGTTTACCCCATAAATGAATTAATCAGATCTGAAACACTTCTCGTAGTAAGATAAGTTGTTTTGTGTTGTTTTCTTTAATGGTTACCATCCATAAATGAAGTAATCAGATCTGAAACACTTCTCGTAGTAGGATAAGATGTTTTGTGGTGTTTTCTTTAATTGTTACCATCCATAAATGAAGTTCTCTAATCAGAGTCACACATAAATTAAATACTCGGACATGAAGCACATATAATGGTATTCTATGTTTCATCGTGGTATTTTAGTGAATGGTTACAACACTTAAATGAAGTACTCGGAGAACACACTCTTCTCGTAGTAGGATAAGATGCTTTGTGGTGTTTTCTTAATGGTTACGACTCATAAATGAAGTACTCTGATCAGAGTCACTCATAAATAAAGTACTCTGATCAGAGTCACTCATAAAGTAAGTACTCGATCATGAAGCACACAAAGTGGTACTTTATGCTTCTTCGTGGTGTTTTGATGAATGCTTACAACACTTAGATGAAGTACTCGAAGAAGAAACTCTTCTCGTAGTAAGATATGATGTTTTATGGAATTTTCTTGAATGTTTACCACTCATAGATGAAGTACTCTAATGGTTACCACTCATAAATGAAGTACTCAGATAAGAAACACTTCTTGTAGTAGGATAAGATACTTTATGGTGTTCTCTTGATTATTTACCGCCCATAAATGATGTACGCGGACATGAAGCACATAGAGTGGTATTCTATGCTTCTTTGTGGTGTTTTAGTGAATGGTTACCACCATTAAATAAAGTACTCGAAGAAGAAATACTTCTCGTAGTAGGCTATAAGGCTTTGTGTAGTTTTCTTGAAATGTTACCACTCTCGTAATACGATAAGATGGATTGTGGTGTTTTTTTAATGGTTACCACTCTTAAATGAAGTATAAAGACATGAAGCATCTAGAATGATAATCAATGCTCTTTCATGGTGTTTTTGTGAAAGGCTACCATCCTTAACTGAATTATGCGAAGAACAAACAATTCTCATAGTAGGCTATGAAACTTTGTGGTATCTTAAAGAAACGTTACCACCCATAAACGAGTAATCGTTCTAATGTATAAGATGCTTTGTGGTTTCTTCTCTAATGTATACCACCCATAATTGAAGTACTCTGATCAGAAATACTTCTCATAGAAGCATAAGATGTTTTATGGTATTTTCTTGAATGGTTACCACTCATAAATGGAGTATGAGATCTAAAACACTTCTTGTATTACGATAAGATACTTTGTGGTGTTTTCTTTAATGGTTACGACCCATAAATGAAGTACTATGATGAGAATGACTCATAAATTAAGTACTCAGACATGATGCACACAAATTGGTATTTTATTCTTCTTCGTGGTGTTTTGGTGAATCCTTACATCACTTAAAGAAGTGCTTTGTGGTATTTTCTCTAATGGTTATCACTCATAAATGAAGTACTCTGATCAGAAACACCTCTCATAGAAGCATAAGATGCTTTGTGATGTTTTCTTGAATCTTTACCCTCCATAAATAAAGTAATCGGATTTGAAACACTTCTTGTAGTAGGATAAGATATTTTGTGGTGTTTTCATTAATGGTTACCACCAATAATGATGTACTCTGATCAGAGTCACTATTAAATTAAGCACTCGGACATAAAGCACATAGAGTAGTATTTTATGCTTCTTCGTGGTGTTTTAGTGAATTGTTACAACACTTAAATGAAGTATTCCAAAAGAAACACTTCTCGTAGTAAGATATGATGCTTTGTGGAGTTTTCTTGAAAGGTTTCCACTCATAGATGAAGTACATGATCAGAAACACTTCTCATAGTATGATAAGATTATTTGTGATAGTTTCTTTAATGGTTACCACCATTAAATGAAGTACTCGAAGCATTAAAGAAATGGAGTAATTGAATCTGAAACACTTCTCGTAGTAAGATAAGATGCTTTGTGATGTTTTCTTTAATGGTTACCACCAATAAATGAAGTATTATGATCAGAATCACTCATAAATTAAGTACTCAGACATGATGCACACAAATTGGTATTATATTCTTCTTCGTGGTGTTTTGGTGAATACTTACAACACTTAAATGAAGTACTCGAAGAACAAACTCTTCTCGTAGTATGATATTATGCTTTGTGGAGTTTTCTTGAAAGGTTACAACTCATAATGAAGTACTCTGATCAGAAATACTTCTTATAGTATGATAAGATGATTTGTGGTGTTTTCTCTAATTGTTACCAACCATAGATGAAGTACTCTGATCAGAAACACCTCTCAAGAAGCATAAGATACTTTGTGGTATTTTCTTGAATGGTTACCACCCATAAATGAAGTAATCATAAGTGAAGTAATCGGATCTGAAACACTTCTCGTAGTAGGATAAGATATTTTGTTGTGTTTTCTTTAATGGTTACCACCCATATATGAAGTAATATGATTATAATCACTCATTAATTAAGTACTCGATCATGAAGCACACAAAGTGGAACTCTATGCTTCTTCGTGGTGTTTTGGTGAATGCTTACACCACTTAAATAAAGTACTCGAAGAAGAAACTCTTCTCATAGTAAGATGTGATGTTTTGTGGAGTTTTCTTGAAAGGTTACCACTCATAGATGAAGTACTCTGTTTAGAAATACTTGTCGTAATAGAATAAGATCTTTGTGGTGTTTTCTCTAATGATCACCACCCATAAATGAAGTACTCAGATCAAAAACACCTCTCGAGATGCATAAGATATTTTGTGGTGTTTTCTTGAATGGTTACCACCCATTAATGAAGTAATCGGATCTAAAACACTTCTCATAAAATGTTTTATGGTATTTTCTTTAATGATTACCACCAATAAATGAAGTACTCTGATCAGAATCACTCATAACTTAAGTACTTGAACATGAAGCCCACAAAGTGGTATTCTATGCTTCTTCATGGTGTTTTGGTGAATTCTTACAACACTTAAATGATGTACTCGAAGAAGAAACTCTTTTCATAGTAATATATTGTCACACCCCAGAAATATTAAGTAGCTTAGGGGTGTTAATCCCGCCACATGTACTTGTTTACAAGTACACGAAAGGCATAATTTATTATTATAGAAACAAGGTGATATTAACAATTTTTATATAAATAGAGGGACAGCACACACAGTGAACACAATACATGAACATCCAACAACCAAAAATATATATATATATATATATATATATATATATACAGTGCATTTTTACAAAATTTACTGCGGAAGCTAAAGAAATATAAAATACATTCAAAGAGGTCGGTCTCATCAAAGGACATGAGACGATCCTCACTAACCTACTACAAACTACTCCTAATCGAACGAAACAAAAGAAACAAATCAGACTGAAGGTCTACAAAACGGAAGGCACCGGAACCCCATCCTAGCGCTCTCCTCCTGGACTTCAAAACAGCTCCTGCTTCTTACCTGGACCCCACAACCAACCGTGGAATCTTGAGATAAAAATCTCAGTGTGGATTAAGGTCCAGCCTTTGGGTTTATATCCGATTCGAGTTGGACCAAATTACATTTTTAAAGAACTTATCTTATAGTTTAAATTACTACGCCTAAATGTGTCCAAATGAACCAAAATTTCCGTTTTATTTCTTAACATGTATTAGAAAAGACGATACGAAAATAAACCCAAAAGTTGTGTGAGGAGTAATAATATACTATAAATAATATGAGAAGATATCAAGCTCCCAGTCAAATGATCAAAATGTTCGAATTAAAATCCCGGTGGTAGGACATCAGGATTCGCCCCTTAGGCGTGGGGCACTATACAGCAGCCCTCGTAACCTAAGGTTTTGTTTTAGGCTTGGGGCACTATACAGCAGCCCTCGTAACCTAAAACGAATTCTGAGTTTCCAGAACGAAACGCCCTGGTAAAGCAGAGCGGCTAAAAAAAAGCACACACTCGGTCAAACAGCGAACCGAGATGCCTACCCTCACAAACAGAAAAGATTACAAAGAAAACACTCGGTCTCAGCCGTCATATGGAAATAAGGAACCGACTACCCGTTTGAAAATAATATAATAAAAGGGAACTCCCTGTACTAGTTAAAGCCAAGGGGAGCCCCAGACTTCCTCTGTACCAACCAGGGGCCAAAGGAGGAAGACCTTCGAATATTAGGAGATCCTGAAATATCGGCTAATAGAAAATATATATAAAGAACGGAATAGCTCCAATACGTCACATATGACACGCATACTCTAAACTGAGAAACCGAACCTTAATCACTCAATTGAGGATATATTATAGTACTAATTACTAGTAAGGATATTGAAGAGAAAAACTCTCTATCTGGCACTACGAGCCATCAAGTGATGGACATCGTTGGTGAGAAGTGATCATGTGTCCTTAAAGACATCCCGACGAGTGGATCCCACGGGCATTGAGCTTGCGTACATAATCCAACCGTCACGATGCCTCCATACTACACCCAATCTAAGTCTCACCGGCCCGACACTCATCACTCCCGACGAAGTACATATAATATTAAGATACGCATTCTACCTATAAGTATTCTAATAGCCTATACGATCCGTATATCGGATCTTACATGCAATTATGAGATACACATGACATGCAATGCAGGTTGGTCTAAATTTAAGGTACAGTTACCGACGTGCATAAATGACAGTTCAAGTTCTACGGGCCTGATTAATAGTTGTTGGTAATTTTGGTACCGCAGTTCAATTTAGGTAGGTCTGGTAGGTTCTAGTTATAAAAGAAATATAAACCCCAGGAACCACACCTGAGATAGCTGGAGCGATACGCAAGGTCGACTCTACTCCGGGGGTAGCTCTGAAGCGTCTGCACCTGTATCAGCGTCGACAGCGTCAGTAACGGCCTCGTCTCCCGCGAGTGGATACGAGTCGGCTAAATCTCCTAATTTAGTGATCGGATCGTATTTAGTTAAATTGAACATTTGAGTTTAAAAATCTAAGCATTTGAGACGTCCTTGATGCTCCTAACTTAATTTAATTGTCATTTTTACTTAGTCAAAGTTTTCGTGCAGGGTCCTTGCTGCACGGCTAGTGGATGTGAATTATGTGTCTCTATTCCTTTGTTAAATGTTGTGTGAGATTCTAAGTGTTCTACTACTTCCCATTTATTTGACGTCAGGACGATATGCTACAGAACATCAATAAAGAATAGCACGAGGAAGACATGTTATAAATTCAACCACTTTTAGTCGGACTTTTAATTAAATTAAGCAAAGAAGGAAATAAAATATTCTAATAATTATAGATGCATATTATTGTGCTTATAGAGAAATTGATAAATATATTTTATCAAACGTTTACTTAGTCATAATTGTGTGTTTCATGTGTAATATTTAATTTGGTGCGTGTTTGTAATTGGTGTGATATTTTACTAATATATATATATATACATACATTATATTTAACTTATTTTATTATTTAATTAATAATGTTATTATAAATAATCAATTAACTTAGTCGTCACGTATAATTGTAAGTCAAGTGTCAATAAGTCAGACGCGTTGTCGTTTCTAAACAACTATCCTACTATATAGCTATGTCGTATATTATACGTTATATGGTTTTGTGCTAGATATAGTATAGAAAAGTACATAAAAACACAAGTTGGTTAATTTTAATTAATTATTGGTTTGTGTAAATCCTGGAGTGGGATCAGAAGTCCGTACTCATGCGTCATAGCCGAAGCTCGTGCTGCACGGACTTATGGTCGTCATTTCCCTTTTATACCTTTCTCGGTCCTTTATTTCCTTGGGTCTAGTTAGTAGGAATTATGGGTAGGGCCACCAACCGTGTAATATCTGTTTTTATACCCGACTCGGCCTAGTTAGGGCCCAAGCCCATAATTACTTATAACTTAATTTATTTATTTAACCATGTAAGCCCTTGTAGTATCTGTTGGCCCTATTAAGGGCCCATTTTAATTCCACTTGTCATTTCTTCTCCTAAGTTTGTAGAACCCGACAGAAAACACACATGGGCCCAGGCCTCAATTCTGGGCCCTTCACCTCTCTTACAACAAGTACACAGAACCCAGCATAGACAGCCAACTGCACTGGTGCTGGCAACCCAGTGCAGCATTATACCCTTATCAGAATTAAGGATCCGTAAGCAATACCAGTACCAATAAATTGGTACTGGGCAGCACCCAGTTTGGTACAGCAAGCCAGAAGCCAATTTGGGACCCCACATTAGTTTACATCCCTCTTTGTGTACATTTCAAGTATTATCAGAACCCTTCCCAATTTTCCAGGGCAAAAATAAATTGGATCAAAAGTAGTCGGGCATCGTGCTAGCACACAATCACACATCTAACCGAAAGCATACCATTAAGAACATATGTAACCAGCAAGCAACACAAAGTAAGCCCTCTGAATACATCACAACGAACAAAGATCAAGAAAGAAAATCGATCGGGTTTGGGGCTTAGCGCATTACCAGAAAGAAGGAAATGAGGCAGATCGTAGCACAACAGGGGTATAGACCAAGCACCAACGAGCAAACCCTCAACCCTTCCTCAGCCTTGATTCAAAATTCTTTTGTTTTCTTTCTCTAATTTCACAAAGAGTTAAAGCTAATCTCAACACATGAGTAACCGATTAGAAGGTTGAAAATGGAGGCAGGGAGGGGTGTTATATAGTGAGGAAGGAGGCTGTGCTCAGAGGGTTGCCAGCTTGGTGATTGGTCGAGTGAAACAAGGTGCCAATGAGGTTTGAGTTCGTACTAAGACAGGGTGAAATACGACGACCTCAACGGTCTAATGGCCAGGCACTCGAGTGTCGAGGGGACTGGCGGGTTAATAAGATCGCGCCAGAGGGGAGAGGCTTAATGGTGACGAGATGGTTGAGAGAGATCGTGCAGCGAACAGGTGGCCTCGCCCGTACTCCCCTGGCAGAGGTGGGTTTTGAGAGGACAACAGCCGAAGGACAGAAAATCGCCACGATTTTTCTTTGGCAGAGGAGAAAAGACGTGAGAGGTGAGAGAGGTCAATGTAATAGGTAAGAGAGAAAGGCATGCGTGGTGTACCCCTCTGTGATGCGGGTTGAACTGTACACGAGACAGGTCAACCGACTCGTTGTATATCCTTGAATGCGATCTATATAAATTTGAAAACTTCTGAACTTTAGCAATTAAGTGGTCAAATGTGGATATCTGTCATTTGGGGTTTTAGAATGTCATTAAATTATTGAAGGACTAATTGTTATTGTTGCTTTTATGTTTATTTATTTATTTGTGTAATTATGTTATTAAAATTTGGAATTTTCCTTGTGCGTTTGTCTTGTATTAAGGAATTATAATATTACTCATAACTTTAGATATGTTAATGTGTATATGTATGCATACATATATGAAATTTTATTTGTTATAATTATACTTATATTTACAAAGTTTTATTTATTGTATTCCTTATTTTAAATTATTGTTATCAGTTAATAGTGCGTGCCTAGTTAATTTATTTGTCTATCGCGCTTGTCAATTTAACATTACTCTTTGTTGGTTTAATTAGTATTTGCGAATTAATTTATTTGCACGAAAGGTTTCGCTGGAGTTTGATCAGGCTCATCGAGTTTCAAAGTTTAACGGGTTTCACATATATGATGCTTCGTGGAGTTTTCCTAAAAGGTTACCATCCATAAATGAAGTACTCTGATCAGAATCACTAATAAATTAAGTGCTCGAACATGAAGCACATGGAATGATATTGAATGTTTCTTCGTGGTGTTTTAGTGAATGATTACAACACTTAAATGCAGTACTTGGAGAAGAAACTCTTCTCGTAGTAAGATATGATGCTTTGCAAAGTTTTCTTGAAAGATTTCACTCATAAATGTACTATGATCAGAAAAAACTCCTCATAGGAGGATAAGATGCTTTGTGGTGTTTTCTTTAATGGTTATCACCCATAAATGAAGTACCTAGATAAGAAACACTTTTCTTGGTAGGGTATGATGCTTTGGGTGTTTTGTTGATTGTTTATCACCCATAAATGTACTTGGACATGAAGCACATAGAGTGGTATTATGTATTTCCTCGTGGTTTTTTAGTAGATGTTTACCACCATTAAATGAGGCTTTGTGGAGTTTTCTCGAAACGTTACCATCCATAAATGTAATCCTATCTGAATACTTCTCCCAATAGGAAGTACCCGTACATGAAGCACTCATAAATGGTTTGTGGTGTTTTCTTTAATGGTTACCGCTCTTAAATGAAGTACAGACATGAAGCACCTAGAATTGTAATCTATGCTCTTTCGTGGTGTCTTAGAGAAAGGTTACCACCCTTAACAGAAATATTCGAAGAACAAACACTTATCAAACTAGGCTATGATGCTTTGTGGGATACTTCTCGTAGTAGGATAAGATGCTTTGTGGTTTCTTTTCTAATGGTTACCATCCATAACTGAAGTACTCTGAATACTTCTCATAGAAGAATAAGATAGTACTTTGTGGTATTTTCTTAAATATTTACCCCCTATAAATGAAGTAATCAAATCTGAAACACATCTCATAGTAGGATAAGATACTTTGTGATGTTTTTAATGGTTTCCATCCATAAATGAAGTACTTTGATCAGAATCAGTCATAAATTAAGTACTCGAACATGAAGCACATAGAGTGACATTCTATGGTCCTTCGTGGTGTTTTAGTGAATGGTTACAATCAAGCTTTTAAATAGCGGCGATAAAACGGCGATTTAGCGGTTTTAGCGGTTTTTGGAGCTATAACGCAAGATATATTAAAAAATGCGGTTTTAGCGGTTTTTGGCGATATAGCGGTTTTAGCGGCCGATAAAGCGGACACGATTTAGCGTTTTAGTGGTTTTAGTGGTGATATAGCTGTTTTTGTTGTTTAATTGTTATTTTTTTAGCAGATCAAGTTTTAGGTGACTTTTACATTTTTTTTCTTTATGCTTCTGAACTACTAATATACTTGCTTATGAATTATTCAATATAGAGCATGGCTAAAATAATATGCATAGTACACCACATTTCGTACTATGCGGTCATTTATATTTAATTTGGTCATTAAATTGATATTTAAGTTGCTCAATAAATTCTTCATATCAAAATCTTGTAGGAAATAAAATTTTGTAATTTTTAGAGCTTTCTTGTTATTTTTTAAATATTTTTTAAAAACAGCCTAGAAATGACACTTTTGTAGTATTAAATCTGGACTGTTTTTAAAAATATTTAAAAAATAGCAAGAAAGCTCTAAAAATCACGAAATTTGATTTCCTACAATATTTTCATATGAAGAATTTATTGAGCAACTTAAATCTCAATTTATTGACCTATATATATATGCATAGTACGAAATGGGGTGTACTGTGCATATTATTTTAGCCATGCTCATTCAATATATTATTCTTTGAAAATATATTTTGTGAACAAATTACTATTATATGCTATAATTAAGCATACAAATTATATTAATTATAATTTATACTTAATATCATTTGAAATAAAGTAATATGATATAAATATCGATATGGTAGTTGATAACAAATTATTATTATATGTTATTATTAAGCATAGAAATTATATTAATTATAATTTATACTTAATATCATTTGAAATAAAATAATATGTTATAAATATCTATATGGTAGTTGATAACAAATTACTATTATGTGTTATTATTAAGCATATAAATTGTATTAATTATAATTTATACTTAATATCATTTGAAATAAATTTATATGATATAAATATCGATATGGTAGTTTATCGACCGTTTTATCACCGATAAAACGCTAAACGCTAAATCACTCCTCCACCGCTAAACCGCGCGAACCGCTATTTTAAACCTTGGTTACAATACTTAAATGAAGTACTCAGAGAAGAAACTCTTCTCATAGAAAGATATGATGCTTTGTGAAGTTTTCTTGAAAGGTTACTACTCATAAATGAAGTACTATGATCCGAAATACTTCTCGTAGTAGGATAAGATACTTTGTGGTGTTTTCTCTAATGGTTACCACCCACAAATTAATTACTCTGATCAGAAACACCTCTCAAGATGCATAAGATACTTTGTGGTATTTTCTTGAATGGTTACCACCCATAAATGAAGTAATCGGACCTGAAACACTTCTCGTAGTAGAATAAGATGTTTGGCGGTGTTTTCTTTAATGGTTACCATCCATAAATGAAGTACTCTAATTAGAATCATTCATAACTTAAGTACTCGGACATGAAGCCCACAAAGTGGTATTCTATGCTTCTTCGTGGTATTTTGATGAATGCTTACAACACTTAAATGAAGTACTCGAAGAAGAAACTCTTCTCATAGTAAGATATGATGTTTCGTGGAGTTTTCTTGAAAGGTTACCACTCATAAATGAAGTACTCTGATCAGATACGCTTCTCATAGTAGGATAAGATGTTTTGTGGCATTTTCTTTACTGGTTACCACCCATAAATGAAGTAATCGGATCTGAACACTTCACGTAGTAGGATAGGATGTTTTGTGGTATTTTCTTTAATGGTAACCACCCATAAATGAAGTACTCTGATCATAATCACTCTTAACATAAGTACTCGGACATGAAACCCACAAAGTGATATTCTATGTTTCTTCGTGGTGTTTTGGTGAACGCTTACAACACTTAAATGAATTACTCGAAGAAGAAACTCTTCTCGTAGTAAGATATGCTGCTTTGTGGAGTTTTTTTTAAAGATTACTACTCATAGATGATATACTCTGATCAGAAATACTTCTCGTAGTAGGATAAGATTCTTTGTGTTGTTTTCTCTATGGTTACTACCCATAAATGAAGTACTCTGATCAAAGACACCTTCAAGAAGCATAAGATATTTTGTGGTCTTTTCTTGAATGGTTACCACCATAAATGAAGTAATCGGATCTGAAACACTATCGTAGTAGGATAAGGTGCTTTGTGATATTTTCTTTAATGGTTACCACCCATATATGAAATACTCTAATCAGAATCACTAATAACTTAAGTACTTGGACATGAAGCCCACATAGTGGTATTTTATTCTTCTTCGTGATATTTGGTGAATGTTTACAACACTTAAATGAAGTACTCGGAGAAGAAACTCTTATCATAGTAAGATATGATACTTTGTAGAGTTTTCTTGAAAGGTTACCACTCATAAATGAAGTCCTCGGATCAGATATACTTCTCATAGTAGCATAACATGCTTTGTGATATTTTCTTTAATGGTTACCACCCATAAATGAAGTAATCGGATCTAAAACACTTCTCGTAGTAGGATAGGATGTTTTGTGGTGTTTTCTTTAATGGTTACAACTCATAAATGAAGTACTATGATCAGAGACACTCATAAATTAAGTACTCGGACATGAAGCATATAGAGTAATATTCAACGGGAGGTTGATACCACTTGTTGGGATAATTAAATTGAGTTGGTGCAATTCAATTAAGGTATCAAACAAGGAACCATTCCCTAATTTAAAATAATTACAATTATGAATTCAATCAAAAATTCATTGTGACCTGAATGAAATAATAAAGAGTGCAGAAGCGTTTTACGTATTTTCCATCTCCACCAGTCGTCTCCAATCTCTAATCCAATCGACAGTTGAGATGTCTCGAATCAATGGAATTCCCTTGCATTTTTCTCGACGGATCCTTCCAAGCGATTTAGGGATGCTATCCTTTCTCCAGACGAGCACGAATGCCTCGACGAAGTATGAACTCTTGATGGAGTAGAGTATCAGTAGCTATGCACAACATATGTGCCCTAATATCAGAAAATTTATGTTCTTGTTACCCTCTAATGCTTGGAGACCCAAGACTTTTTATAGGGGTCTAAGTGTATCTCAAAAATATGCTGAATTAATTATCAAATATTCATCAAATTTGATATAAAAGTTATATTATCTAATCAGAAAGATACCGAGAGATCTAGGCAGTCAAAACATGTCTTACAACAAGTCTCTTGCGGCCGTAATGAATCTCATTGCGGTCGCAATAGACTTGGCAATTCCAAACTTGACAACATTTTGCCAGGTCTCTTACGGACGTAATGAGATCCATTGTGATCGCAATCAATCATGCTAAAGTGGCAGATTCATTGCCTATCTTCCCCTACTATATTGTGGCCGCAATGAATCTTATTGCGACCGTAATAGATCTTGTTTTGTGTTGTTTTGCTTGGGTTTTGATCCAAAATAAGTTGGATTTGGTCCAAACAATATTTCTGATTTTATACTAAGAACCATATATACATTAGTTAATCATAATCAGTCCATCAATAATTATAATCAATTTATTTTAAGTTCTATATGCATTTGTGTTCAAAATTTTGGTGAAATACGTATAATGCCTTGAATATTAATTAATCAATTTAGCAGCATTTCTAATTGTTACTCCTTGTAACATTAGCGATAGTACATGACATATTTGTAATCATATAACACGTAGTCCAAACTTAATTTATTGAAATTGACGTCTCAATTCCAACATGTCGAGCTCTCAATTGCCTCTCTGTTACAACACGAGTACCGAATCATGTCTGGCCTCATCTCCCCTTGTTGTACGTAATACTTTCTTAGTTTGATAATTTTACAAAATAATATGAAAATCTCTTACTTGACAAAATGCTTGATATATATGCTTGAACATTTGGATTACTTGAAATACATGTTTGATTATGACCAACTTGATATACTTGATTACTCTTTGAATTGATTACTTTACATGCACCAAGTATGGGGGAGCTTGAGCTAGTTTGTGCTCAAAGCTAAGGATTGCTTTATGCCCTAATTAAGGGGGAGAAATATGATTAAAGGATTCATGTTATCATTTTGCTTGTTTTGCGAAAAAGAGGAGAAATATTAGAGTGCTTGAGTGCATATGTCTATATGCATGCACTCATGTTTTGCAAGTCAACAAAAGGGGGAGATTATTGACTTCAACATTTCTTTTGGTTTGTTAATTTGCAAACAAATTTTAATTTAACTATTTATCTATTAAGAATTTGCAGGTAATGCTTTGAAAATAAATATAGAGCTTGTCAAGATCTTTCCAACGCTTCAAAAAATGCTGAAATTGAAGTTACGAGTCAAAAGTTATGGCCGTTTGAAGAAAGACATTTATCTTGAAAATTCCAATGCATTACCAACCCGTTACGACGGGTTAGAACCTGTCATAATGGGTCAGAACCCGTTATAACGGGTTACAAAAGCTGCTGTAACGCTAGAGTCATTTTTTGAGTAAAACAGAGCCTCACAGAGGCTTGCGTTACTATAACGCTTGGCCAACCCATCACAACGGGTTCGAAACACGTTATAACGGGTTCCAACCTGTTATAACAGGTTTCTAAAGGAGAAGTGCCCAGAATTCAGTCAGAGAAACATACAAGAGAATTTCTGGAAAGGTGTCAACCCGTTATAACGAATTCTGTAACACGTCACAGAGTTATGTAACGCTCCAAGCCATTTTTAAGGTTTCAAGACTCCAAGAAGTGTCCAGCCTATATATATGATGCAGAGACGAACCAACAGGATATCTGAAATCCCCATTAAGCTTCCAAGCATCTAATTGAGCACCTGAAAGAGCCAAAGAGTCTTCTCCTTCACCTACCTAAACCTGAGAGCATTAGAATAGCATTTATAGTTTAATTGTCAATCCGAAAATTTTCTTTTGCTAGTTTCTAGCATTTGGTACACTACATTTTTATTATCAAGTAGTGCATCCATGTTCTTGAGACTGTAGTCAATTGGACGGTTTATCGTGTAGAGTGGTGTAGTTCCTTGCATTGGTCTACGAATCGAAGATTGGTTTGCTTGTTTAGAAGAAACCAAAGATTGGCTCCGCAATTATAAAGAACACTTATTTGTTAGTGGAATCCATCTCGGAAGAAGGTTTTGGTTCATGGAGTCTCGTGAATGTAGACCTAGTTTGTTTTTAGGTCGAATCACGTTATATCGCGTGTTCTTGAGTTCTCTTGATCGCGTGGATGTAGGAATCCTTATTTGTTTGCCTTCAAACTAATTTTTTATTATATAAGCATAATTAATTAGTATAGCTAATTAGGCATTGAGGATACTGACAATTAAATTATAGAGTAAATATAATATCTTTCTCTTAATCGTTCTCCTTACATGTCCTCTACTAGAAGACAAAACAATTAATGTTCTGCTCTGTCCACTCTGCTCTGTCTGCTCCAGTGCATGTCTTTATATTTAGATTTAAAGTCTTTATATTTAAATTAGTAGCAAAACAGTTGCAAAAGTTATAATATAAAAACTTATAGTATAATAGATGCAAGTATTTATATTAGAACAATAAAGTCTATATATTGTTATCTGCAGGTCTTTATATTTAAATTTGCTAAAAAACTACTGCAAAAATTTCTAATATAAAGGATTGCAGCAAAAAAAATCAAGACTTACAGTAATATATAGACTTCAATCCTAAATATAAATGCAGGAAAGCAGACAGAGCGGACATAGCAGACATAGCAGACAGAGCAGAGCAAAACTGTAATGGATGCAAAAATTGCAAGTCTTTATATTAGAATAATAAAGTCTATATATTGTTGCATGCAAGTCTTTATATTTAAATTTGTTGAAAAATAACTGCAAAATTTCTAATATAAAGACTGCACCAAAAAAAGACTTGCAGTAATATAAAAACTTGTAAGCGATAAAACAGACATACAACACTTTTGTTGCAAATTTTAAATATAAAGACTTCAAACCTAAATATAAAGACATGAAAAGGAACAGACATAGCGGACAGAACGGACTAAGCAGAACATTAATTGCTTTTGTCTTCTAACGGGGGCGCGAGAGGAGGACGGTTAAGGAGGCTATTTGCATCACCCTAAATTATAAAGAAGAAACTTTTGCAAATAGACCGTCATAGCCTAAGCATGAGATCATGAGAAATAATTAATTTGCATCTTACAATTATCCAAATCTCATACTCTAAATAGTTTCCATTTAGTATTTATTAAAAATTTGAGTAATGAGACAATATCACTCCTAACAAAAGATTGACCCATAGGAATTTGGTTAAGCTGCTCTTGACCTAATTTTGGGAGAGGATAATAGAGGTCAACCTTTTTGACGAAAAGTTATGATTGTACATTTAAGAGTAGGTCTTGTAGAAGACATGCATTTTGACTCTGGTATCTTTTTTTTATTTATTGTTCATAAATTTACAATACACATTCACAAATAAACGAGAAAATAAACTTGAAAACTCTCTAGACAGTTTGACTTTGGTATCTATTCTCAAACTTTGGTACTTTGTTCAAACATGGGATCTATTTGCAATAATTAGACTTGGTATCTGTGGGGGTGTTATCAGTTCTCATTATTTTTCCACCTATATTGGAAAATTCATTTATGGTACCAATTGTATAGAATAGAATAAAATAATACCAGGTCAAGTCCATCTGGAATGAAAAGAAAAGAAATAGTCGTAGACAACCAGAAGTTCAGCAAACAGTCTAACCTCAAAGATAAATACTGGTTTTTCATGTAATGTATAGATAATTTTGTACAAGTTTCCAAAAATACCGACAGGTGGAAAATGCTGAGCAATTCATAGCTAATTTTCACAGAAAAAAAATTAAAAGTTTATTTTTTGTTTCTCAGAGAAAAATACAATATTACTTGCAGTAGAGAAGGATCTAAATAAAATAAAATAAAAAATGAGCTTTTGAGATTTGACCGAGTATGAAGTATCACTGTATCAACATCAAATTGACGGGTTTACATTTGAGGAATATGCATTTGAAAAATCTCATCTAATCTGGTTGCTTCTATTAATTTATTCTACTGTTACTTTCATTCACTTTATAAACACAGTGCTGTCTTGATTTGAAGGAATTGAAACTTGAAAGTACCATCATATATTTAATTGCACGAAAATTCCCTTAATAAGATTGGGTTAATATGATAGTTCTTTATGGAGCTTACTCACTAATCACTAACCGTAGTATAGACAAACCATTCAATTAACCCAAAAAAAAAATTCAACGGCGCACTTGGTTTCAGTAAAATCAGAGGTCAAATTCTGAGACAGGATTGAAAACAAGTGCTTTGCTTGGGTAGGTAGATGAACGACAGGAAATTGATATAGGTGAGGTGACAGTGCCACAAATGTGTTTGTGTGTCTGTTGGCTTTGATTGTTAAATGGAGATTATGAGCAACTATTCTGTTGTTAACACGTTTTACCTTGCTTCTTTATTTTCCTGAACAACTTGACTTATTAAAGGCAGCACTGTCCTTTAGATTCCTTTTATATGTAAGATCAACGCTGTCATCAACAATACTATAACTGTTTTTTCTTCTATTGTTCCATATGTACAAGCCGAGCTTACACAAAATAAAAAACCAAATTCGGAAATAAATTAGTCTTGATTAAGCATTTCCCTTTTTTTTTGCTTTCTTTCTCTGAAAACTAAAATAAAGTAAAGATAAACACCGGGTCCTAAGTAGCTTATAAGTAAACCGCAAGCCAACCATTTCTAGGCTCAAATGAGGGCTATGCCTGCGTTAGCTTTAATCGTGGAACAACATTCATTGATTGCAATTCCTGTATATATAAAACAGATGAATTACTGTGCAATGTCATATTGAATGGAAAAAAAATAAAAAAGACATCTGATGAATATACATGTTGTCCTGTAATACCTGAAATAAAAGCTTGCACGCATAAGGAAGTTTCAAGGTGGCCATATTTTCTCCATTTTTGCACATGGAACAAAAAGACTTCTTCAACATTTGATTGTAGTAGCCCAATAGGCCACACTTCTCACAAACCTGAAAAATAGCAAATTCAGAGTAACTTCAAATAAGTAACAAAAAATGTATTAGCGTTTTGTAAACAGTAAAAACAATGGCATGCTTCATTACTACCTGAACTTGATAAGGATCACTAGATAACATGAGGCGTTCATATAATAACATACTGGCACCGTATGCTATCAAACAGTCCCGCTCCATTTCTCCTAGACGCAACCCTGTAGAATAAAAATATAAGCAGAAGCGGGTCAGGATTAGGTACACCCATGAGTGCACTATTTGATTGTGCGTTCATGATTTAATCCATAGGATCAATAAATAATACTCTCTCCTTACAATTTAATTATTTGTTCTTTTTCTCTCTCCATGCAAATGCAATTCATTGTTCTAATAATTGAAACCATGAGTGCACAATCACATGGTGCACTCATGGGTGTACCTAAACCCCTCCCGTTCCTAAAATAACACCCCG